>JAUMJK010002775.1:0-65345 GCA_033558105.1 Coccyzus lansbergi
TCAGCGGCGCTACTGGGTGAGGGGGGCGTGGCTATGAGCGCCGTCGCGCGGGTGACGTCACCCTCCGCGCGGTGCCCGGCGCGGAGCCACCGCCCCAAGATGGCGGCGGGGCGGGGCCGCGGGTGGCGGCGCTGAGCGGAGCTCCCGGCGGGTTCGGGACCTCTAAGCGGGGCCGGTGAGCGAAGCCGCCAAGCCCCGGGGCAGCCAGGCCGGAGCCGCTGCGGGGATGCCCCCGGGGGGGCCGGGGCCGCCGCTGCCGCCGCTGGAGCCATGGAGGAGGAGGGCAAGAAAGGCAAGAAGGTGAGGAGGGGCCGGGGGGGCGGGAGGGGGAGGCCTGAGGGGAAAGAGTCACAGAATCACCAGGTTGGAAGAGACCCACCGGATCATCGAGTCCAACCATTCCCATCAATCACTAACCCATGTCCCTCAGCATCTCGTCCACCCGTCCCTTAAACCCCTCTATGGCATCTTGGCTTGGATGAGAAGCGGCGTGACCAGCAGGGCCAGGGAGGTTCTTCTCCCTCTGGACTCCCAAGGGGATCTGACCAGGCTGGATCCATGAGCTGAGGCCAACGGGATGAGGTTTAAGGAGGCCAAATGGCAGGTTCTGCCCTTGGGGCACAACAACCCTGGGCAGCTCCAGCCTAGGAGAAGTCTGGCTGGAAAGTGCCTGGAGGAGAAGGACCTGGGAAGGTTGGTTGAGCATGAGGCAGCAGTGGCCCAGGTGGCCAAGAAGGCCAAAGTCATCTTGGCTTGGATGAGAAGCAGCATGGCCAGCAGGGCCAGGGAGGTTCTTCTCCCTCTGGCCTCAGCCCTGGGGAGACTGCTCCTCAAATCCTGGGATCAATTGTGGGCCCCTCCCCACAGGAAGGATGTTGAGGCTGTGGAGCGAGTCCAGAGAAGAACAACAAAGCTGGGGAACGGGCTGGAGAAGAAGTCTGAGGGACCTGGGGTTGCTTAGCCTGGAGAAGCGGAGGCTGAGGGGAGACCTCATTGCTCTCTGCAACTCCCTGAGAGGAGGTTGTGGAGAGGAGGGAGCTGGGCTCTTCTCCCAAGGGACAGGGGACAGGACAAGAGGGAATGGCCTCAAGCTCCACCAGGGGAGGGTCAGGCTGGACAGCAGGAGAAACTTCTTCCCTGGAAGGTTCTTCAGGCCCTGGCAGAGGCTGCCCAGGGAGGGGGTTGAGTCCCCTTCCCTGGAGGGGTTTAAGGGACGGGTGGACGAGGTGCTGAGGGCCACGGGTTAGTGATTGATGGGAATGGTTGGACTCGATGATCCGATGGGTCTCTTCCAACCTGGTGATTCTAGGATTCTCTGATAGGCTGGGCTGAAACCAAAGCTGTGGGAGCAGCAGGATGAGGGAGGGGATTGTCCCCTCTGCTCCGCTCTGGGGAGACCCAACCTGGGGTCTTGCATCCAGATCTGGAATCTCCATCATAGGAAGGAGATGGAACTGTTGGAGCAAGTCCGGAGGAGGCTATGGAGATGAGCCAAGGGCTGGAGAACCTCTGCTCTGAGGACAGGCTGAGAGAGTTGGGCTTATTCAGCCTGGAGAAGGCTCTGAGGAGACCTTAGAGCAGCTTCCAGGGCTGAAAGGGGCTCCAGGGGAGCTGGGGAGGGATCAGTGGATGAGGGGAACGGTTTGAAGCCAAAAGAAGGGAGGTTGAGATGAGATCTGAGGGAGAAATGTTCTCCAGTCTACATCCAGTGCCTTGTTGTCTGCCTCCCCAGTACCCCCAGTCCTCGTTCCCAATATGGATCCAGTGCCTCCTCCGTGCTGCCTCCTCTGCTTTCTCTTCTTTAAACCTATTTTTACGTAGAATCATAGAACAACCAGGTTGGAAGAGACCCATCGGGTCATCCAGTCCAACCATTCCTATCAAACACTAACCCATGTCCCTCAGGGCCTCATCTACCCAAAGCCGAGAGTTTGAGGACTGCACTCCCCAAACCAGGCTCTTTCATTGCAAAAAGGATCCTTTTCCTTCATTGGATGATATTAACTGTGGAGGAAAAGCTGGTTTTAGTGGGTTTGGGGGCACCTGCAGTGATGATGATCTCAGAAGGTGGCAGCAGAGTCTCCTGATGAAGTTATACTCAGGATATTGGCAGAAGGGGGATGGAATGTTTCTTTGCACTGACCCAGGAATTGGTGGCTGCCCCATCCCTGGAGGTGTTGAAGGCCACGTTGGATGGAGCTTGGAAGCCCCTGATCCAGCGGGAGGTGTCCCTGCCTGGGGGTTTGGAACTGGATGGACTTTGAGTTCTCTTCCAACACAAACGATTCTATGATTCTGTGTTTTTATTTTTTTTTTTTTTTTTTATGTGGCCTCCAACACCTCCAGGGATGGGACAGCCACAGCTTCTCTGGGTAACCTGCTCCAGGGCCTCCTCACCCTCATCGTGAAGAATTTCTTCTTTGTGTCTCATCTAAATTTTCCCCGTCCAATTCAAAGCCGTCCCCCCTCATCCTGTCACTCCAGACCCTTGGAAAAAGTCCCTCCCCAGCTTTCCTGGAGGCTCTTTCAGCACTAGAAGCTGCTCTAAGGTCTCCTCAGAGCTTTCTCCAGGCTGAACAAGCCCAACTCTCTCAGCCTGTCCTCGCACGGGAGGTTCTCCAGCCCTCGCATCATCCTTGGAGCCTCCTCTGGCCCCATTCCAACAGCTCCGTGTCCTTCTGCTCTCTGCAGGTCCCAGAAAGGAGGTTGTGGTGAGGTGGGTGCTGGGTTCTTCTCCCAAGGAACAAGAGAGGAGGTTTAGATTGGAAATATTCCTTCATGGAAAGTCTCGTGGAGTCTCCATCCCTGGGAGATGTTTAGAAGCCTTGGGGATGTCCCCTTTGGGGATGACGCCCTCGTGTCACCCTTGGAGCCTCCTCTGGCCCCGTTCCCGCAGCTCCATGGTGGTGGAGTTGGCAGTGTTGGGTTTCCGGTTGGACTCGATGATCTTCCAAGATCTTTTTCACCCTAAAAATTTCTGTGATTCTAAGTTTGTGCTGGTTCAAAATACCACCATTCGAAGCCCACCTGGAGTCCAGGTGTGATCTCTTGAGGGACTTGGTTTAGTGTTTGATAGGGATGGTTGGACTAGAAGATCCGATGGGTCCCTTCCAACCTGGTTGTTCTATGATTCTATGATTCTATCTTCTGGAATTCTTCTCCCTCTGAACCTCCAGGGCCTCCTGGAGTGACCAGAGCTGGTCAAGGTGCCGCCCTCCTCACTCTCCACTTCCATCCAGCCCTCTGGGTCATAGAATCATAGAACAACCAGGTTGGAAGAGACCCACCGGCTCATCGAGTCCAACCAAACTCCGTTCAGCAGCTCAATTTGGTGTCTCCGTTCCCTCCGGAGGGTTGGGAAACAGGCTTTTCTCTTTGAAAGCCGTCTCCTGGTCCAGGTTTTTCGCGGTTGACTTGCTGGACTGGATTTTAGGAGCTGCTCTTCTTTGAACTCCAGGGGTTGGTTCGCCGTGGGGCTCAGCAAGACAAACCCGTCCTTGCTCCTCAAACCTGTCCTTGCTCTTCCTGGCTTCGTTAGGGCCTTAGCCTAAGACTTGTTCTTCTCAGTGCTTTTTCCTGCCTCTGGATGAAGCCGGAGATCTTCAGCTTCTCCTCCTCCTCCTCGCGTTCCAGAATGGAGGTGGGATCGAGATGGGGCTCTGGGAAAGCTGGGGAGAGGCTCTTGAGGAGTTGGGTGCGAGGATAGGACAAGGGGGAAGGGGTTGAAGCTGAAAGAGGGGACGTGGAGATGGGATCTTGGGAAGGAATTCTTCACGAGGAGGGTGAGGAGGCCCCAGTTGAGCAGGGAAGCGGTGGCTGCCCCATCCCTGGAGGTGTTGAAGGCCACGTTGGATGGAGCTTGGAGCCCATGATCCAGTGGGAGGTGTCTCTGCCCATGAGAAGGGTTGGAACTGGGTGGGCTTCGAGGTCTTTCCAACTCAACCCATTCTGGGATTCTATGAAACAGCATGAGAATGAGGCGTCTGCTGCGAGGCCAGCGACGTGACCCTTGAAAAGCTTTAACTGATGCTGAAGAACAATTTAAACATCTCATCTCCTCCTGGGTGGAAAACTGGTTGGCTGGAGGGCCCAGAGAGGGGTGGGAGATGGAGTTAACTCCAGCTGGAGACCAGTGACAAGTGGTGTCCCCAGGGCTCAGTGCTGGGTCCAGCCCTGCTCAGTGTCTTTCTCAGTGACCTGGATGAAGGCATCGAGGGCTCCCTGAGCAAGTTTGGGGGTGACACTGAGCTGGGTCGGAGCTGCATCTGCTGGAGGGTTTTGAGGTTCTCCTGAGGGATCTGAACTGTTTGGATCCTTTTGCCGAGACCAACGGGATGAGGTTTAAGGAGGCCAAATGGCAGGTCCTGCCCTTGGGACACAACAACCCTGGGCAGCTCCAGCCTAGGAGAAGTCTGGCTGGAAAGTGTCTGGAGGAGAAGGAGCTGGAGGGGTTGGTTGAGCATGAGGCAGCAGTGGCCCAGGTGGCCAAGAAGGCCAATGGCATCTTGGCTTGGATGAGAAGCAGCGTGGCCAGCAGGGCCAGGGAGGTTCTTCTCCCTCTGGCCTTGGCTCTGGTGATATCACTCCTCAAATCCTGGAGTCAGTTATGGGCCCCTCACTCCAGGAAAGACCTTGAGGGACTGGAGAACGTCTGGAGAAGGGAATGGAGCTAGGGAAGGGGCTGGAGAACAAGGGTTGTGAGGAGCAGCTGAGGGACCTGGGGCTGGTTATCCTGGAGAAGAGGAGGCTGAGGGGAGACCTCATTGCTCTCTACAGCTCCTGGAGAGGAGGTTGTAGTGAGGTGGGTGCTGGGCTCTTCTCCCAAGGAACAAGGGGTGGGACGAGATGAGCAGGTCTCAAGTTGCGCCAGGGGAGGTTTAGATTGGCTATTAGGAAATATTCCTTCATGGAAAGGGTTCTGAAGCCCAAACAAGACCAAATGGCAGGTCCTGCCCTTGGGGCACCACAACCCTGGGCAGCTCCAGCCTAGGAGAAGTCTGGCTGGAAAGTGCCTGGAGGAGAAGGACCTGGGGGGATTGGTTGCCAACGGACTGATTTGTCCTGGGCTGGAATGTTTGTGTCTGAGGAGCTTTGCTGTGGTGGGTTTTGCTTCGTATGGAGGAACTCGAAGATGTAATCAAGAAAATTCTGGCTTTGCTCTTTGGGTAGACCTGTCAGACAAAGCCTGAGCTTCTGGAAACTGCATCCCTCACACCAGGAACCACAGCGGCTTCCAGAGGTTCCCTCAAAGTGGGATCCAAGAGAGCTGGGGAAGAGCTCTGGATCAGGGAGGGAAGGGACGGGACGAGGGGAATGGGTTGAGACTTAAAGAGGGGAGATGAGATCTTAGGAAGAGATGTTCTCCTGGGAGGATGGTGAGGCCAAGGTTACCCAGAGAAGCTGTGTCTGCCCCATCCCTGGAGGTGCTGGAGGCCACGTTGGATGGAGCTTGGAGCCCCTGATCCAGTGGGATGTGTCCTTGCCCATGGCTGAGGTGGAACTGGGTGGGCTTTGAGATCCCTTCCAACCCAACCCATTCCATAGACCTCCTTGAGCTTGAACTTTAAGGTCCCTTCCAACCCAAACCGTTTCATGATTCATGGCTCAGAACACTTAAACTTAGCTTAGAATTTAAGCTCTTTCCGCCTCTGCAAACCTCTAAAATCAAGACTGGAAGCACCGAGAGCTTGAACAAAGCCTGTGAGATGTTATTCCAGGAGCTCCTGAGCTGCTCATGGTCCCATAGGGAAATGACCATGCTGAAGCCCCTCAGCACAAGAAGGATGTTGAGGCTCTGGAGCGAGTCCAGAGAAGAGCAACGAAGCTGGTGAAGGGGCTGGAAAACAGGCCCTATGAGGAGCGATTGAGAGAGCTGGGGGGGTTTAGCCTGGAGAAGAGGAGGCTGAGAGGAGACCTCATTACTCTCTACAACTACATGAAAGGAGGTTGTGGAGAGGAGGGAGCTGGGCTCTTCTCCCAAGGGACAGGGGACAGGACAAGAGGGAATGGCCTCAAGCTCCACCAGGGGAGATTTAGGCTGGAGATTAGGAGGAGGTTTTTCACAGAAAGGGTCATTGGGCATTGGAACAGGCTGCCCAGGGAGGTGGTTGATTCCCCTTCCCTGGAGGTGTTTAAAGGACGGGTGGATGAGGTCCTGAGGGACATGGTTTAGTGTTTGATAGGAATGGTTGGACTCGATGATCCGATGGGTCTCTTCCAACCTGGTTGTTCTGTGGTTCTATGAAGCCTGGTTAGGAGCTGTGTTTAAGGGAGGAGAGTGCGCGTGAAATTGTGTTGAGACCTTCTTTTCCATCTTACTCCAGATGTCTCGGCTCGGCCCCGGAGATGAAAGGCGTGGGTGGAGAGCCCAGCTGGGTGGGAGGAGGAATCTTCTTTGGGCGAGGAGGAACGAGGCTCTGCTAAAAATAGCCGAGGAGAATTCCTTTCCTCTCGATTCTAAGGCAAATCCCGTCCTGGTGGGGAGGCAGTGGGAGAGCAGCTCGAAACGGGAAATCGAGTTCATAGAATCATAGAACAACCAGGTTGGAAGAGACCCATAGGATCATCAAGTCCAACCATTCCTATCAAACACTAACCCATGTCCCTCAGGACCTCGTCCACCCGTCCCTTAGACACCTCCAGGGAAGGGGAATCAACCACCTCCCTGGGCAGCCTATTCCAATGCCCAATGACCCTCTGTGTGAAAAACTTCCTCCTAATCTCCAGCCTAAATCTCCCCTGGTGGAGCTTGAGGCCATTCCCTCTTGTCCTGTCCCCTGTCCCTTGGGAGAGGAGCCCAGCTCCCTCCTCTCTACAACCTCCCTTCAGGTAGTTGTAGAGAGCAATGAGGTCTCCTCTCAGCCTCCTCTTCTCCAGGCTGAACCCCCCCAGCTCTCTCAGCCGCTCCTCATAGGGCCTGTTCTCCAGCCCCTTCACCAGCTTCGTGGCTCTTCTCTGGACTCGCTCCAGAGCCTCAACATCCTTCTTGTGCTGAGGGGCCCACAACTGAACACAGGATTCACAAGGAGCGGCCTCACCAGTGCTGAGTCCAGAGGGAGAAGAACCTCCCTGGCCCTGCTGGTCACACCATTTCTGATCCAAGCCAGGATGCCCTTGGCCTTCTTGGCCCCCTGGGCACACTGCTGCCTCATGGTCAGTTGGCTGTTGAGTTGCTGAGATGCCGTTTGGAAATGGGATTTGTGGAACCCGTTCCTTCAGCCGGGAGCTGCAGCCTTATTGAGGCTTTTAAAGGTGGTTTGAGAGCAAGTTCAAGGTCCTATGGGTGTGTTGGGACAATCCCTGAGTTCAATCCAGGCTGGGGGAGGATGGGCTGGAGAGAAACCTTGAGGAGAAGGACTTGGGGGCTGGAGGGGAGGAGCTCCACAGGAGCTTGAGATGAAACCCCCACCATGTCCTGGGCTGCATCCGAAGCAGTGTGGCCAGCAGGGAGGGAGGGGATTGACCCTCTGCTCCTCTCTGGGGACACCTCAGCTGGAGTGTTGGGGCCACCTCTGGAATCCTCAGCAGAAGGAGGAGATGGAGCTGTTGG
The DNA here is from genome assembly GCA_033558105.1 of Coccyzus lansbergi. Taxonomy (NCBI): domain Eukaryota; kingdom Metazoa; phylum Chordata; class Aves; order Cuculiformes; family Coccyzidae; genus Coccyzus; species Coccyzus lansbergi. The sequence continues at coordinate 7,550 of JAUMJK010002775.1, forward strand.
AACGGGGCCAGAGGAGGCTCCAAGGATGATGCGAGGGCTGGAGAACCTCCCGTCCGAGGACAGGCTGAGAGAGTTGGGCTTGTTCAGGAGAAGAGAAGGCTCTGAGGAGACCTTAGAGTGACCAACTAAAGTGATGTTTGCTGTCTCCGTGCCCTGAGATGCTGGAGGAGAGCAGAGCGACGCAGCTGAGGTTGCAAACTCGGTATGAGGTTCAACAAGGCCAAGGGTAGAGTCCTTCACCTGGGACGCATCAACCCTGGGCAGCTCCAGGCTTGGGGAAGAGCAGCTGGAAAGTGCCTGGAGGAGAAGGAGCTGGAGGGGTTGGTTGAGCATGAGGCAGCAGTGGCCCAGGTGGCCAAGAAGGCCAAGGGCATCTTGGCTTGGATGAGAAGCGGTGTGGCCAGCAGGGCCAGGGAGGTTCTTCTCCCTCTGGCCTCGGCCCTGGTGAGACTGCTCCTGGAATCCTGGGGTCAGTCGTGGGCCCCTCACTCCAAGAAAGACCTTGAGGGGCTGGAGAACATCTGGAGAAGGGAACGGAGCTGGGGAAGGGGCTGGAGAACAAGGGTTAGGAGGAGCAGAAGAGGGACCTGGGTTTGTTGATCCCCTGTCAGCCCTCCAGGTCTTTGGGTGCTGCTTCTCCACTTGACCTCCTTCAATCCAGGCAGATTCATCAGGGAAATCAACTCCTTTCTCCTTTGATTCTCTGTGAAAATAGCAACTTGCTCTCGTGAATCCTCCGAGCGCGACTCTTGGACTCACGTTGAGGCCCAGCAAGGTTTGCTCCAACACTTCATCCTCCTCCAAAGCGCCTCCTGGGAGGCCTTTGGCCCAGGGAGGTTGCTCCTGACCTCATTTCCAAGCTTTATGTTTCTCAAGCGAGCGAGAAATGGAAAGACTCCATCCAGAGGGACCTGGCCAGGCTGGAGAAGTGGGGCTGGCAGAACCTCAGGAGGGGCAACCAGGCCAAGGCAGGGTCCTACTCCTGGGTTGGATCAATCCATGGTTTCAATCCAGGCTGGAGAGAAGCCCTGAGGATGATGCGAGGGCTGGAGAACCTCCCGTGCGAGGACAGGCTGAGAGAGTTGGGCTTGTTCAGCCTGGAGAAGGCTCCGAGGAGACCTTAGAGCAGCTTCCAGGACCAAAAGGAGCTCCAGGGAGGACAGGGAGAGGATGAGGGGAACAGTTTGAAGCTGCAAGAGGGGAGATGGAGATGAGATCTTGGGAAGAAATGTTCTCCTGCGAGTGTGATGAGGCCCTGGAACAGGTTGCCCAGAGCAGTGGTGGCTGCTCCATCCCTGGAGGTGTTGAAGACCACGTTGGATGGAGCTTGGAGCTCCTGGTCCAGTGGGAGGTGTCCCTGCCCCGGTCAAGCGGTGGAACTGGGTGGGCTTTGAGGTCCCTTCCAACCCAAACCCTTCTATGATTCTATCATCTTGGAGAATGAAGTTGCTATGAAACTCTGTGGTGAAACCCACCTCAGAAGCTCCGATGGGTGGGAGCTGTTTCCATCCCAGCTCCCTCCTCTCCACAACCTCCTCTCAGGGAGTTGCAGAGAGCAATGAGGTCCCCCCTCAGCCTCCTCTTCTCCAGGCTGAACCCCCCCAGGTCCCTCACCTACTCCTCCCAACCCTTGTTCTCCAGCCCCTCCCCAGCTTCGTTCCTCTTCTCTGGACTCGCTCCAGAGCCTCAACATCCGTCAGGAATGGCCTCAAGCTTTCCAACCCTCACTTCTCCACCTCCCCTCGCTGTGTCCCGGCCCTGGGGCCTGCTGACGTTCTCCGGTTCTTCCCCAACATCTCTGTTTAGTCACCGTTGCTGCTTACGGCAGAGGAAACCGCGGTTCTCGCACTTCCTGGCCTCGAGCCAGCCGCCAGATGAAGGTTGACGGCTTTTCTAGCCCTTCGACTGGGCCGGGAGCTTCAGAAGACCCCGAGACGAGGGGAATAGCTTCTCGCCCCCCAGCAGGAGCTTGTGGTGAGCTCCGTGCCGGCCTGGGCTGCTTCTGCTCTCCACCGCTCGGGGCTTCCATGGAGAACGAGGTGGGTGTTGGGTGGAGACGAGGTCCCTGAAAAGCAGAAGCTCTTGTTCCGGGTTGGGTCGTGCCGGGTGACACCTTCTCTTTGTATTTAAGTTCCTCCAAGGCACCTTCTAGAGCCTGTAGGTGTTGGGACAGGAGATGGTGACCTTCATGGTCCCATCACAGTGTCTTCTGAACCCTACGGAGGTTACCTGAATCCTTGAGGGAGAAGCAAGAGTTTCTTCTGGTTTCTCCAGATCAATTGGGCTGCATCTAGTGGGCCTCATGGTCTCATCGCAGCATCTTCTGAGCCCTACAGAGGTTCTTCTGGTTTCTCCAAATCAATTGGGCTGGATCTGGTGGGCCTCATGGTCCCATCACAGCATCCTCTGAGCCCTACGGAGGTTGCTGAATCCTTGAGGGAGAAGCAAGAGTTTCTTCTGGTTTCTCCAGATCGATTGGGCTGGATCTGGTGGCCTTCATGGTTCCATCACAGCATCTTCTGAGCCTTACGGAGGTTGCTGAATCCTTGAGGGAGAAGCAAGAGTTTCTTCTGGTTTCTCCAGATCGATTGGGCTGGATCTGGTGGCCTTCATGGTCCCATCACAGCATCTTCTGAGCCTTACGGAGGTTGCCTGAATCCTTGAGGGAGCAGCAAGAGTTTCTTCTGGTTTCTCCACACTGGGTCAGATGTAGTGGCCTCAGCACAGAGAGGTCACCCAGGAGCTGGCGCTACCAGCCCCTCGGGGTGGGTTGGTGGACGTCCCTGGTGAAGAGGGAACCTGGCCTTGAACACCTCCAGGGATGGATCAGCCACAACGTCTCTGAGCAACTTGTTCCAGGACCTCCCCAGCCTCCTCGTGAAGGATTTCTTCCCAAGATCTCATCTCCATCTCCCCTCTTGCAGCTTCAAACCATTCCCCTCGTCAACTGATCCCTCCCCAGCTCTCCTGGAGCCCCTTTCAGCCCTGGAAGCTGCTCTAAGGTCTCCTTGGACCCTTCTCTTCTCCGTCTCTCTCAGCCTGGGGAAGTCTTCACGAGGCCAACCTGAGCAGCTCTGTCCTCTGTCCCGTTTGTCCTAGAAACTCTCTCTATTTTTATCTCCCTGGGCCGAGGGACGATATTCAGGGCCGGGTTGTCCTCAGTGTCCTTGTCTTAGAATTATAGAATCGCTTGGTTGGAAAAGACCTTTGAGATCATCGAGTCCAACCGTCCCTGTCCACCTCTAAACCAGATATCTGAGCTCCTCAGCTGCTCCTCTGTTAAACCCTCCAGGGATGGAGACTCCACCACCTCCTGGGAAACCTCTTCCAGTCCCTGAGAGACTTTTCCATGAAGGAGTTTCTCCTAATGTCCTGCCTGACCTTCTCCTGGTGGAACTTGAGGCCATTCCCTCTCGTCCTGACCCTTGGGAGAAGAGCCCAGCTCCCTCCTCTCCACAACCTCCTCTCAGGGAGTTGTAGAGAGCAATGAGGTCTCTCCTCAGCCTCCTCTTCTCCAGGCTGAACACCCCCAAACTCAAAGTAGCACCAAGGTGAGGACAAAGCCTGATGGTTTTGGTCTTAATCTGAGCGTCTAGTTCTAGTTTTAATTAACTGGAAGCTTGAATTTTGAGGGGAAACCACCTCGTTTTGCTCCGAGGAGCGCCGGCTCCTGCCCTCGGGGCACAACAACCCTGGGCAGCTCCAGCCTAGGAGAAGTCTGGCTGGAAAGTGCCTGGAGGAGAAGGACCTGGGGGGGTTGGTTGGTTGAGCATGAGGCAGCAGTGGCCCAGGTGGCCAAGAAGGCCAAGGGCATCTTGGCTTGGATGAGAAGCGGTGTGGCCAGCAGGGCCAGGGAGGTTCTTCTCCCTCTGACCTCGTGGCTGGTGAGACTGCTCCTGGAATCCTGGGGTCAGTCGTGGGCCCCTCACTCCAAGGAGGACCTTGAGGGGCTGGAGAACGTCTGAAGAAGGGAACAGAGCTGGAGAAGAAGGGTTGTGAGGAGCAGCTGAGGGACCTGGGGCTGGTTATCCTGGAGAAGAGGAGGCTGAGGGGAGACCTCATTGCTCTCTGCAGCTCCTGGAGAGGAGGTTGTGGTGAGGTGGGTGCTGGGCTCTTCTCCCAAGGAACAAGGGGTGGGACGAGATGAGCAGGTCTCAAGTTGCGCCAGGGGAGGTTTAGATTGGCTCTCAGGAAATATTCCTTCATGGAAAGCTTTCTGAAGCCCTAGTAGAGGCTGCCCAGGGAGGTGGTGGAGTCTCCATCCCCGGAGGCATTAAAAACAACATGAATATGACGTTTAGGGACACGGTTTGGTGGTGCAGTTGGCAGTGGTGGGTTTATGGTCCAGGGAGGTTCTTCTCCCTCTGGCCTCGGCCCTGGTGAGACTTCTCGAATCCTGTGGTCAGTTGTGGGCTTCTCACTCCAAGAAAGACCTTGAGGGGCTGGAGAACATAGTTGGAACTCGTAAAACCATTTTTTTTTGGGGACAGATCTACAGCCTGGAGGAGCATTCGGCGATGCTGGTTGCTTCCCAGTTTGACGAAGCAACTCTTTCTGCTTTAACCCCCGAGGTCCCCGTCTTCCCTTTTCTCTCCGCAGCCTGGAATAGTTTCGCCTTTCAAACGAGTCTTCCTGAAGGGGGAAAAGGGTCGGGATAAAAAAGCCCAGGAGAAGGTGACGGAGAGGAGGCCTCTCCACACGGTGCTGGTGTCGCTGCCCGACCGCGTCGAGCCGGACGTGCTGCTCAACGACTACATCGAGAAAGAAGTGAAGGTAACGTCTCAGCTCTGTAATTAAGAAACCTCGTCTGCGTTAGCAGGACGGGAAGGGACGGGGTGGAGGTGTAGCAGCTTCAAAACAGGCTTAGGGCACCAACCCTTTCATGGATTCACGGAACAAGTTGGGTTGGAGGAGACCTCAAAGCCCATCCAGATCCATCCCTGCAGGGTCACCTCCCACTGGATCAGGGGCTCCAAGCTCCATCCAACGTGGCCTTCAGCACCTCCAGGGATGGGGCAGCCGGAGCTTCTCTGGGCAACCTGTTCCAGGGCCTCCTCACCCTCGTGGGGAAGAATTTCTTCCTCATGTCAAAGAATTTCTTCCTCATGTCGAAGAATTTCTTCCTCATGTCCAATCTAAATCTTCCCCTTTCCAATTTCAAGCCCTTCCTCGTGGTCCTGTCACTCCACGTCCCTGGAGAAAGCCCCTCCCCAGCTTCCCCGGAGCCCCTTTCAGTCCTGGCAGCTGCTCTGAGGTCTCCCCAGATCCTTCTCCCCACCTCTCTCAGCCTGTCCTCACAGTAGAGGTTCTCCAGCCCTCACAACATCTCCATAACCTCCTCCAGACTCGCTCCAGCAGATCCATCTCCTTCCTGATCGTCGATGGTGTCTCCTTTGCGGTCGCGGGCGTGTTTGGGGCTGTGGCTTTGCTCTGGTGACTCGGTGGTTCTTCTTTTCCAGTATTTAGGTCAACTCACGTCCATCCCAGGGTACCTGAACCCCTCCAGTCGCACGGAAATCCTGCATTTGATCGATAACGCCAAGGTGAGAGCTCACCTGCTGGAGAAACCACTCTCTGCAGCCTCTGTCTAGTAGGAAATGGGACTTGTGGGACCTCCTCGGAGCTGGGTTCCTGGTCTCCTTGACGTCCTCCATCCTGGTGCTACAGATGTGGCAGGGAAGGCTTCTCAGGCTTGAAACCAGAGAATCATAGAAGGGTTTGGGTTGGAAGGGACCTTAAAGGTCATCCAGATCCAACCCCACCATGGGCAGGGACACCTCCCACTGCATCAGGGACTCTGAGCTCCATCCAGCGTGGCCTCCAACACCTCCAGGGATGGAGCAGCCACAGCTTCTCCTCTTCCAGTTCCTCCCCACCCTCATTGTGAAGAAATTCCTCCTCGTGTCCAGTCTAACTCTGCCCCTCTCCAGTTTATCCCCATTGCCCCTCGTCCTGTCCCCACAAGCCTTTGGGAACAGCCCCTCCCCAGCTTTCCTGGAGCCCCTTCAGGATCTGGAAGGTCTCTCTAAGGTCTCCTGAGAGCCTTCTCCAGGCTGAACAATCCCAACTCTCTCAGTCTGTCCTCGGACGGGAGGTTCTCCAGCCCTCACATCATCCTTGGAGCCTCCTCTGGCCCCGTTCCAACAGCTCCATCTCCTCCTTCTGCTGAGGATTCCAGAGGTGGCCCCAACACTCCAGCTGAGGTGTCCCCAGAGAGGAGCAGAGGGGACAATCCCCTCCCTCCCTGCTGGCCACGCGGCTTTGGATGCAGCCCAGGACACAGAGGGGTTCATCTCAAGCTCCTGTGGAGCTTCTCCTCCACAGCCCCCCAAGTCCTTCTCCTCAGGCCTGCTCTCCATCCCATCCTCCCCCAGCCTGGATTGAACCCGGGGATTGCCCCGACCCAGGGGTAGGACCTTCCCTTGGCCTGGTTGCCCCTCCTGAGGTTCTCCCAGCCCCACTTCTCCAGCCTGGCCAGGTCCCTCTAGGTGACATCCCATCCTTCCACTGTGGGAACTGCCCCTCTCAGCTCGGTGTCACCTCCAATCTTGCTGAGATGCCCTCGATCTCACTGTCAACGTCATTGGTGACGCTCTGGTCCCAGTACAGACCAGTTCCGACTTCTTTTATGGTCGTTCTAGAGAGCCCACCAGCTCCCGGGCCAACTGACCCAAGAACACGATGCCGTCATCAGCCTCTCGGCCTACAACATCAAGCTGGTGTGGAGGGATGGAGAAGATCTCATCCTCAGGGTCCCCATCCACGACATCGCGTCCGTTTCCTACATCCGCGATGACTCCTCTCACCTGGTCGTGCTGAAAACAGGTAGGTGGTGGCCCCCACAGGTCGACTTCGGGGTTGCCACCTGCTTTTGGGGTGTCCAGCGGCCACCGTTGGCCTCGTGTAGCGTTGGGGCTTTGTTTTATAGAATCGTGGGATGGGTTGGGTTGGAAGGGACCTCAAAGTCCATCCAGGTCCAATCCTGTAGGGACACCTCCCACTGGATCAGGAGCTCCAAGCTCCATCCAACGTGGCCTTCAACACCTCCAGGGATGGGGCAGCCACTTCTTCTCTGGACAACCTGTTCCAGGGCCTCATCACCCTCGCGGGAAAACATTTCTTCCCAGGATCTCATCTCCATCTCCCCTCTTGCAGCTTCAAACGGTTCCCCTCATCCTCTCCCTGCCCTCTCCTCAGCTTTCCTGGAGCTCCTTTTGGTCCTGGAAGCTGCTCTAAGGTCTTCCTGGAGCCTTCGCCAGGCTGAACAAGCCCAACTCTCTCAGCCTGTCCTCCTAGCAGAGGTTCTCCAGCCCTTGGCTCATCTCCATGGCCTCTTCTGGACTTGCTCCAACAGCTCCATCTCCTTCCTATGATGGAGATTCCAGATCTGGCCCCAAGACTCCAGGTTGGGTCTCCCCAGAGCGGAGCAGAGGGGACAATCCCCTCCCTCATCCTGGTCCCACAGCTTTGGTTTCAGCCCAGGCCACCGTTGGTTTCTGGGCTGAGAAGACACTTTCCCGGCTCCTGTGGAGCTTCTCCCCCACAGCCCCCCAAGTCCTTCTCCTCAGGGCTGCTCTCCAGCCCTTCTCCTCCCCATTTGGATTTGTTCCAACGGTTCCAAATCCTCCTTACGCTGAGGACTCCAGAAGTTCTCGGCAGTGTCAGAAACCATCTCCAGATCGAGAACTTGTCCTTCAGACTTAGGCCCCATGCAGGCTTCAGGAGGAGCTCCAAGAGCTCCGTCCTCCAAGGCGTTTTCTCCTGGCTCTGGGATCTCCTACTCTCCTGCTTCGCTCTCCACCCGAGATGCCTCATTGTCCGGTGGCCTCCTTGATGTTCTCTCCCTGCCTCGACCTTCCCGTCACGATTCTTCTCCTTCTCAGCTCAGGATCCTGGGATCTCGCCGAGCCCGAGTCTCTGTGCCGAGAGCTCCAAGGCCCTCACCTCCAGCTCGCTCTCCGAGAGCGGAGTGGTTCCTGTCGAAGCCTGTTGCCTGGTGGTCCTGGCCACGGAGAACAAAGTAAGATTCCAACCGCTCCGCTGAGACTCTGTCCCACGTTGGCGTCGCCTCCAGAGTCACCGGTTGTGATGGGACTGGGATTACTGGGAGGTTTTATGGTTCTAGGACCAGGCCACTGTCTCTTAGATCAATGATGAAGAGCAAGGATACTTGAGGTGGCCTCATCCTGCTCTTGCCAAGTGTTCCTTGTGGGACGTGGCCACATCCTTGCTTGGTTGGAGGTTCTGGAAGATGCGTAAGTTCAGATTTAAGACTAGAGGTGGGACTTGAAGGTCCAACTGAGCTTTGCTGGTATATCTGGAAAAGGAAACTTGGTTCCTACAGCAGCCCCAGAACCCAACTGGGACACGAGAGGGCATCACAAGATGGTTTCTCCTTGCTGGTGGTGCCAGAGGCCCAGAGTTTCTTCCACCAGCAGGAGGTCCGTGAAGACAACCAACCAGGTTGATAGTGGAGAATCCTGTCTCCTTATTGCTTGGGACTGGGTGGTTGAAGAGGGTGAAGATGCTTCTCTGAGGTGATAAACCTCAGGAGTTCATCTCTAGCACAAGGAGAACCCCAAGGGACACAGCTGAGGGTTGTCACCTCCAGCTCTGGAGCCCAGAGAGTGGTGGGAGATGGAGTTAACTCCAGCTGGAGGCCAGTGCCAAGTGGTGTCCCCAGGGCTCAGGGCTGGGTCCAGCCCTGCTCAGTGTCTTCATCAGTGACCTGGATGAAGGCATCGAGGGCTCCCTGAGCAAGTTTGGGGGTGACACGGAGCTGGGGGGAAGCTGCATCTGCTGGAGGGTCGGGAGGCTCCAGAGCAATCTGACCAGGCTGGATCCATGAGCTGAGACCAACGGGATGAGGTTTAAGGAGACCAAATGTTGGGTCCTGCCCTTGGGGCACAACATCCCTGGGCAGCTCCAGCCTAGGAGAAGTCTGGCTGGAAAGTGCCTGGAGGAGAAGGAGCTGGAGGGGTTGGTTGAGCATGAGGCAGCAGTGGCCCAGGTGGCCAAGGAGGCCAAGGGCATCTTGGCTTGGATGAGAAGCAGTGTGGCCAGCAGGGCCAGGGAGGTTCTTCTCCCTCTGACCTTGACTGTGGTGAGACCACTCCTGGAATCCTGGGGTCAGTTGTGGGCCCCTCAGCACAAGAAAGACCTTGAGGGGCTGGAGAACATCTGGAGAAGGGAATGGAGCTGAGGAAGAGGCTGGAGAACAAGGGTTGTGAGGAGCAGCTGAGGGACCTGGGGCTGTTAAACCTGGAGAAGAGGAAGCTGAGGGGAGACCTCATTGCTCTCTGCAACTCCCTGAGAGGAGGTTGTGGAGAGGAGGGAGCTGGGCTCTTCTCCCAAGTGACAGGGGACAGGACGAGAGGGAATGGCCTCAAGCTCCACCAGGGGAGGGTTAGATGGGGCAGCAGGAAAAAATATTTCCCAGAAAGGGTGATTGGTCCCTGGCAGAGGCTGCCCAGGGAGGGGGTTGAGTCCCCTTCCCTGGAGGGGTTTAAGGGACGGGTGGACGAGGTGCTGAGGGTTAGTGATTGATGGGAATGGTTGGACTCCATGATCCAGTGGGTCTTTTCCAACCTGGTGACTCTCTGATTCTATAAGTGGAGACCCTGTGTGTCAAACGCTGTCCTGGGAGGACAATGTCCTCACAAGTCCAGGTCTCGCTGCTGCTTGGCGCGAAGAGCAAAGCCACCAGGGTGTCCTCTCCTTCCCCAGGTGACGGCAGAGGAGCTCTGCTCCCTTCTCAGCCAAGTCTTCCAGATCGTTTACACCGAGTCCACCATCGACTTCTTGGACAGAGCAATATTCGATGGGGCCTCCACGCCCACGCGGCACATGTCCTTACACAGCGGTAAGTCCACGTTCTCCATGGTGGCTCCTGCTTTATCGAGGGGCGTGGAATCCTGGAATGGGTTGGAAGGGACCTCAAAGCCCTCCTGCCGTGGGCAGGGACACCTCCACTGCACCAGGGGCTCCGAGCTCCATCCAACGTGGCCTTCAACACCTCCAGGGATGGGGCAGCCACAGCTTCTCTGGGCAACCTGTTCCAGGGCCTCCTCACCCTCACAGGAGAACGTTTCTTCTTAAGATCTCATCTCCATCTCTCTTCTTTCAGCTTCAAACCGTTCCCCTGGTCCCATCCCTACCCTTCGTGATCCAGAGCTCCTCCTCAGCTTTCCTGGAGCCCCTTTCAACCCTGGAAGCTGCTCTAAGGTCTCCTTGGAGCCTTCTCCAGGCCGAACAAGCCCAACTCTCTCAGCCTGTCCTCACAGCAGAGGTTCTCCAGCTCTCAGATCATCTCCGTGGCCTCCTCTGGCCTCGCTCCAACAGCTCCATGTCCTCCTTCTGCTGAGGATTCCAGAGCTGGCCCCAACCCTCCAGCTGAGGTGTCCCCAGAGAGGAGCAGAGGGGACAATCTCCCCTTCTGATGATGGAGATTCCAGATCTGGCCCCAAGACTCCAGGTTGGGTCTCCCCAGAGCGGAGCAGAGGAGAGGAATCTCCATCCTTGCCCCAGCTGGCTTTCTGCTGCCTCCTCATCTTCACCATCCTCCTTCACCTCTCCTCCTTCCCCTTCCAAGGTCGGATCCAGCTTCACGCTTCTGCAGGAGACACAGAAACCTTCCTCTGTTCATTTTAGCAGGACCCGAGGACCATCTCCTTCCCTGCAGGTGTTTCTCCAGGCCCTCCGCCTCCCTCCTTGTCCCTCCGGCCTTTTCCATCTCTATCCACGTGGGCTGGAGGCACCTCCGACCTTTTCCATCTCATTCCACGTGGGCTGGAGGCACCTACCACTTTTTCCACCTCCAGCAACATGGGCTGGAGGCACCTCCGACCTTCTCCGTCTCCCTCCACGTGGGTTGGAGGCACCTCCGACCTTTTCCATCTCCCTCCACGTGGGCTGGAGGCACCTCCGACCTTCTCCATCTCCCTCCACGTGGGTTGGAGGCACCTCCGACCTTCTCCATCTCCCTCCACGTGGGCTGGAGGCACCTCCGACCTTCTCCATCTCCCTCCACGTGGGTTGGAGGCACCTCCGACCTTTTCCATCTCCCTCCACGTGAGCTGGAGGCACCTCCGACCTTTTCCATCTCCCTCCACGTGGGTTGGAGGCACCTCCGACCTTCTCCATCTCCCTCCACGTGGGCTGGAGGCACCTCCGACCTTCTCCATCTCCCTCCACGTGGGCTGGAGGCACCTCCGACCTTTTCCATCTCCCTCCACGTGAGCTGGAGGCACCTCCGACCTTTTCCATCTCCCTCCACGTGAGCTGGAGGCACCTCCGACCTTTTCCATCTCCCTCCACGTGGGCTGGAGGCACCTCCGACCTTTTCCATCTCCCTCCACGTGGGCTGGAGGCACCTTCCACCTTTTCCATCTCCCTCCACGTGGGTTGGAGGCACCTCCGACCTTCTCCATCTCCCTCCACGTGGGCTGGAGGCACCTCCGACCTTCTCCATCTCCCTCCACGTGGGTTGGAGGCACCTCCGACCTTTTCCATCTCCCTCCACGTGGGCTGGAGGCACCTCCGACCTTTTCCATCTCCCTCCACGTGGGCTGGAGGCACCTCCGACCTTCTCCATCTCCCTCCACGTGGGCTGGAGGCACCTCCGACCTTTTCCATCTCCCTCCACGTGGGTTGGAGGCACCTCCGATCTTTTCCATCTCCCTCCACGTGGGTTGGAGGCACCTACACCCCATCCCATCCCCAAAAATCACCCCAAGCTTAGACCCCAGGCTGGAAAACCCTCAAATTTCAGCTTCTTCACCTCCGTCTCTCCTTTTTTTTTTTTTTTCCTCTCCTCACAGATGACTCTTCCACCAAAGTGGACGTCAAGGAACCCTACGAAACGGAAACAAGCACTTTGTAAGTCATCGGGTGGGAGGGACGGGACAGGGACACGTTGAGTTGACCTGACAGCCCGAGCCCATTTGTGCAGCTCGGCTGCCGCCTTTAAACCCTTCCCCGGGAGCCGGATTTGCTGTTCCCGGCCCCGTCAAAAGCTTCTGCTCCTGGTTTTTATTTCCCGTCACGGCTGGATGGTTCCGGCAGGGCTGGAATGTTCCACCAGGGCTAGAGAATGTCCCACCAGGGCTTTCCGGACAAGGTCACGTAGCCAACGTAGTCGCAGTTCCCTTTGTCGGCTGAGCTGGAAAAAAAGTTCTTCCCAATATTTTTCGTTTTTAGAGCCTTTTTTTTTTTTTTCCCCCCTCTTCCTGGATCTTCCTCAATGTTTTCCACTGAAAACATTGAGTGGGGGAATCACGGAGTGGGTTGGGGTGGAAGGAGACCTTCAAAATCAGCCGATTCCAACACCTCCCGCTGGAGCCGGATGCTCCAAGCTCCATCCAACGTGGCCTTCAGCACCTCCAGGGATGATTCAGCCACTTCGTCTCTGGACAACCTGGTCCAGGACCTCCTCCCCGTCGTGGCAAAGAAATTCCTTCTTAGGTCGAGCCTGAAATCAACTGCTGCTGATTGAAAAATTCCACGTTTAGTCCCAAAAAATAAGGTGATTTGAGAGGTTTGGTGCTCAGAACTGGATGATCTTGAAGGTCTCTTCCGACCCAAAACTATTCGCGGCTCTTCCAGACTCTCCCAAAGCCTTTGGAAGCCAGGAGGCATCTCCACCTGTTTCTTGGCTCTCTAAAGCTCTTGGAAGCAAGGTGACATCTCAGAATCACAGAACAGAATCACAGAACAACCAGGTTGGAAGGGACCCATCGGATCTTCTAGTCCAACCATTCCTATCAAACACTAAACCAAGTCCCTCCAGACCTCATCCACCCGTGCCTTAAACACCTCCAGGGAAGGGGAATTAACCACCTCCCTGGGCAGCCTGTTCTAATGCCCAATGACCCTTTCTGTGAAAAACTTCCTCCTAATCTCCAGCCTAAATCTCCCCTGGTGGAGCTTGAGGCCATTCCCTCTCGTCCTGTCCCCTGTCCCTTGGGAGAAGAGCCCAGCTCCCTCCTCTCCACAACCTCCTTTCAGATACTTGTAGAGAGTGATGAGGTCTCCTCTCAGCCTCCTCTTCTCCAGGCTAAACACCCCCAGCTCTCTCAGCCGCTCCTCACAGGGCCTGTTCTCCAGCCCCTTCACCAGCCTCGTTGCTCTTCTCTGGACTCGCTCCAGAGCCTCAACATCCTTCTTGTGCTGAGGGGCCCAGAACTGAACACAGGATTCAAGGAGCAGCCTCACCAGTGCTGAGTGCAGAGGGAGAATCACCTCCCTGGCCCTGCTGGTCACACCATTTCTGATCCAAGCCAGGATGCCATTGGCCTTCTTGGCCCCCTGGGCACACTGCTGCCTCATGGTCAGTCGCTGTCGACCAACCCCCCCAGGTCCCTCTCCTCCTGGCAGTTTTCCAGCCAGACTTCTCCCAGTCTGTAGCTCTGCTCAGGGTTGTTGTGCCCCAAGTGCAGGACCTACCATTTGGCCGTGTTAAACCTCATCCCATTGGACTCAGCCCATGGATCCAGCCTGTTTAGGTCCCTGATCTCCCTCTGATTCTCTGCTCTTCCAGGCTCTCCTAAGTCCTTTGGAAATGAGGAGCCATCTCCACCTCCCTCTCAGCTCTCCAAAGCCCTTTGGAAGTGAGGGGGGCATCTCCACCTGCCTCTTGGCTTTCCCATGTCCTTGGAAGTGAGAAGGCATCTCCACCAGCCTTTCAGCTCTTCCTGGCTCTCCTAAGCCCTTTGGAAGCGAGGAGGCATCTCCACCTGCTTCTTGGCTCTCCAAAGCCTTTGGAAGCAAGGAGGCATCTCCACCTCCCTCTGGGCTCCTCCAAAGCTCCAGCCGCCACCAGAAGGCGCCTCTGGATCGCAGGAGGCCTGATGAGCTCTTTTCCCCTTTCAGTTCCTTTCCCGAAGCGTTGGACGCAGGCGGCAACTCCCCCTCTTCCTTCTCCACGCAACCGTCTCCCCACGTGAAGACGGTGAGCGAGAGCGAGCTGAGCACCACGGCCACCGAGCTGCTCCAGGACTACATGATGACGGTAGGAGCCCAGAAGGTCGTCTTCCCTTTAGCCTCTTCCAGCCCTTTGGCCTTTCCCGTTGTCCCCTGAGTGGGTGGAACACAAGCTGGTGCTGGAGGAACGGCTCATCCGCCTCGTTTTTAACGCCAACCCTGCTTGGAGGCCTCGTGGGACTTGACCGTGGGCTTGTGGCCTTCTCCTGAAGGGCCGGCCCCGGCCCCTTGTCTCCTGAAGGCACCTCACGCCATCTAATGGAGCTTGGGGACATCTGACTTGTCCCCAGGTGAAGCTTCTAGCTCTGTGTGGGTCCTACCAGCTTTTCCAGCACCTTGAGTTGCTTCACGGCTGCAGCTCTTGAGCGATAAATCCAAAAATGATCCATCCCTGGGCTTCCCACCTCCTCCTCCTCCTTCCCACCACCTCCTCCTCCTCCTTCCCACCTCCACCTTCCCTCCTCCTCCTCCTTCCCACCTCCACCTTCCCACCTCCTCCTCCTCCTTCCCTCCTCCTTCCCACCTCCACCTCCTCCTTCCCACCTCCTCCTCCTCTTCCTTCCCACCTCCTCCTCCTCTTCCTTCCCACCTCCTCCTTCCCACCTCCTCCTCCTTCCCTCCTCCTCCTCCTCCTTCCCACCTCCACCTTCCCTCCTCCTCCTCCTTCCCACCTCCACCTTCCCTCCTACTCCTCCTTCCCTCCTCCTCCTCCTTCCCACCTCCACCTTCCCTCCTACTCCTCCTTCCCTCCTCCTCCTCCTTCCCACCTCCTCCTCCTCCTCCTTCCCACCTCCTCCTCCTCCTCTTCCTTCCCACCTCCTCCTCCTCTTCCTTCCCACCTCCTCCTCCTCCTCTTCCTTCCCACCTCCACCTTCCCACCTCCTCCTCCTTCCCTCCTCCTCCTCCCCACCTCCACCTTCCCACCTCCTCCTCCTCCTTCCCACCTCCTCCTCCTCCTCCTTCCCACCTCCACCTTCCCTCCTCCTCCTCCTTCCCACCTCCACCTTCCCTCCTCCTCCTCCTTCCCTCCTCCTCCTCCTTCCCTCCTCCTCCTCCTTCCCTCCTCCTCCTCCTTCCCTCCTCCTCCTCCTTCCCTCCTCCTCCTCCTTCCCTCCTCCTCCACCTCCTCCTCCTTCCCACCTCCTCCTCCTTCCCACCTCCTCCTCCTCCTCCTTCCCACCTCCTCCTCCTCCTCCTTCCCACCTCCTCCTCCTCCTCCTTCCCACCTCCTCCTCCTCTTCCTTCCCACCTCCTCCTCCTCCAATTCCGGTGATGGTCGTGGTTTCTTCTCTCCCCCCAGCTCCGGACGAAGCTCTCGTCCCAGGAGATCCAGCAGTTCGCGATGCTCCTCCACGAATACCGCAACGGGGCTTCCATCCACGAGTTCTGCATCAACCTCAAGCAGCTCTACGGGGACAGCAGGAAGTTCCTGCTCTTAGGTGAGTGTCTCGGGGACTCGTCGAGGGTGACCAACCGAAGGTCTCCTCCAAAGCCAGCATGAAGGCCGCAGCACCAGGTGCTGGTGTCCTGGTCACTTGGTGGCACACGTGGGGTGAAGGGGGAGACCTTCTCCTCTCATCCCATCCCTCGTTCCTCAAGACAAGAGCCCAGCACACACCTCACCACAAGCTCCTCTCCAGGAGCTGCAGAGAGCGATGAGGTCTCCCCTCAGCCTCCTCTTCTCCAGGTTAAACAGCCTCAGGTCCCTCAGCTGCTCCTCACAACCCTTCTTCTCCAGCTCCATCCCCTTCTCCAGATGTTTTCCAGCCCCTCAAGGGCTTTCTTGGAGTGAGGGACCCAAAACTGACCACAGAATTCAAGCTGTGGCCTCACCAGTGAGGACAATCGCTCCCCTGCTCCTGCTGGCCACGCTGGTTCTCATCCAAGCCAAGATGCCCTTGGCCACCTGGGCAACTGCTGCCTCATGCTCAACCAACCCCCCCCAGCTCCTTCTCCTGCAGGCACTTTCCAGCCAGACTTCTCCTAGGCTGGAGCTGCCCAGGGTTGTTGTGCTCCAAGGGCACAACCTGCCATTTGGCCTTGTTAAACCTCATCCCGTTGGTCTCAGCTCATGGATCCAACCTGCTCAGATCCCTTTGGAGCCTCCTGACCCTCCAGCAGATGCAGCTTCCCCCCAGCTCAGTGTCACCCCCAAACTTGCTCAGGGAGCCCTCGATGCCTTCATCCAGGTCGTTGATGAAGACACTGAGCAGGGCTGGACCCAGCCCTGAGCCCTGGGGACACCACTTGGCACTGGCCTCCAGCTGGAGTTAACTCCATGTCCCACCACTCCCTGAGTTGGAGACCTTAGTAGTCCTTGTCCCCTCAAACCCACCTCCTTGACCAAGCCCTGTGGCACTTGGCTGAGCCGGAGCACCACATCACAACCATCCTGGAGATCCAGGCTCTTCAGGAAGTCCCCGGGGAAGCTCAAATCCACCTGGAACCCCCAATCCTGGTTGTGTCCAACCGTGGCCGACGCTAACCGTGTCCTCCTGGTGGTTTCTCCTCTCCTCCAGGTCTTCGGCCTTTCATCCCCGAGAAGGACAGCCAACACTTCGAGAACTTCCTGGAGACCATCGGGGTGAAGGACGGCCGCGGCATCATCACGGACAGTTTCGGGAGGTACCGGAGGACGCTGAGCACCACCTCCAACTCCACCACCAACGGCAACGGCGCCGCCGGCAGCTCCGACGACCAGTCGGGCCCTTCGGAAGAGGACGAGTGGGACCGGATGATCTCCCACATCAGCAACGACATCGAAGCCTTAGGCTGCAGCATGGACCGCGACTCCTCCTGAGGAGGAGGAGGACACCCCCACCCCCCCCACACACACCCGACATTTTGGAAGAGGTTTTTAGGGCTGTAGCAGGATGTAATTAAGCTCCTGTCGTCGTTAACGGCTTGGAAGGTGCTCGGTGCCCTCTCCCCGTGGTGGAGAAGCTCAGTGTGCGACTGTCCCCGCTTTGGGTTTGCAGCTCAGCAAAGGCCCCGAGACAGCGGTGGCTCCAGCCTCCTGCCTGCTTACACGTTTGCACATCCCTCTCCGAACTGCTCCTCTTCCTCCTCCTCCTCTTCTTCTTCCTCCTCCTTCTCCCTCCTCCTCCTCCTCTTCTTTCTCCTGCCTTCTCTTCCTCCTCCTCTTCTTTCTCCTTCCTTCTTCCTCCTCCTCCTCTTCTTTCTCCTTCTTCCTCCTCCTCCTCCTCTTCTTTCTCCTTCTTCCTCCTCCTCCTCCTCTTCTTTCTCCTTCTTCCTCCTCCTCCTCCTCTTCTTTCTCCTTCTCCCTCCTCCTCCTCTTCTCCCTCCTTCTCCTTCTCCCTCCTTCTCCTTCTCCCTCCTTCTCCTTCTCCCTCCTTCTCCTTCTCCCTCCTCCTCCTTCTCCCTCCTCCTCCCTCCTCCTCCTTCTCCCTCCTCCTCCTTCTCCCTCCTCCTCCTTCTCCCTCCTCCTCCTTCTCCCTCCTCCTCCTCTTCTTTCTCCTCCTCCTTCTCCCTCCTCCTCCTCTTCTTTCTCCTTCTCCTTCTCCCTCCTCCTCCTCTTCTTTCTCCTTCTCCTTCTCCCTCCTCCTCCTCTTCTTTCTCCTTCTCCTTCTCCCTCCTCCTCCTCTTCTCCCTCCTTCTCCTTCTCCCTCCTTCTCCTTCTCCCTCCTCCTCCTTCTCCTTCTCCCTCCTCCTCCTTCTCCTTCTCCCTCCTCCTCCTCCTCCCTCCTTCTCCTTCTCCCTCCTCCTCTTTCTCCTTCTCCCTCCTCCTCTTTCTCCTTCTCCTTCTCCCTCCTCCTCTTTCTCCTTCTCCTTCTCCCTCCTCCTCTTTCTCCTTCTCCTTCTCCCTCCTCCTCCTTCTCCTTCTCCTTCTCCCTCCTCCTCCTTCTCCTTCTCCTTCTCCCTCCTCCTCCTTCTCCTTCTCCTTCTCCCTCCTCCTCTTTCTCCCCTTTCTCCTTCTCCCTCCTCCTCTTTCTCCTTCTCCTTCTCCTCTTTCTCCTTCTCCTCTTTCTCCTTCTCCTTCTCCCTCCTCCTCTTTCTCCTTCCTTCTCCCTCCTCCTCTTTCTCCTTCCTTCTCCTCCTCTTCTTCTTTCTTCTTCCTCCACCACCTCCTCCTCTCTCTTCTTCTCCTTCCTCCACCTCCTCCTCTCCTGATTTGGAATGAAGTTGAGCACAATGTGAATTCTTTAACTCTGTCGTCAGGCTGAGACCCTTGAGCTCCAGCCCCAAAGCTCTGGTGGCAGCCATTGCTGGCCAGGCCTTCACCTTCATTCTCCAACCCCTTTTCCCACCTGGAACAGTGAGGAGCTGCCTCAAGGACCTGGAGAGGGACACGGACACCACAGGCATCTCCTTTGAGCTTGGAGAACCTCATGGTTCTCCTTGGGCTTCGCGGTGCTGGGAGGAGGTTGTGGGGTGGCTGCTAGGTCCCTGTTGTCCCTTTCCCTTCCGGTTCCAAGGTCCATCAACTCCAGGGTCCCAACAAAAACCATCCGTGAGCTCCTGGAGAAAGAGATTTGACCACGACGCATCCATCCTGGAGAAGACCTTGATGGAGAAGCTCAAGGGAACTGTCGTCACCGTCCAAGAAGCCACGAGGAGATGAAGCTCCTCAGCTCCAGGACCTTGAGGAGCTGAGGGATCTGAGATGTTCTTCCTCCCTGTGCCCAGGAGGCAGCGGCACTGGGAGAAGGTGGAGCTGGGGGTGGTTCCTTAGTGCCTTTCGATGAGTTGGAGACCACGAGCAGGTCACACATGGTGGGTCTCCGCATCTCTAAAGACTTCAAGGACCTCAGAAGCCAAAAACCAGCCTCATTTTTTTTTTTGTTGGGACGTTGCATGGAAGAGAAGCCGGAACAGTTCCTGGTGGGTTTTATATTAACGGGACTCGTTAATTAGGGAAATAAACCTGCCTGGCAACGAGCTGGGAACGAGGAGGCACCAGCCGGGGGTTGTGGCTCCACCGCCAGCTCCTGGTGACCAGGGGAGGTGGCCCAGGAGGCTTTTGTTACTGGTATAAATAGAATTCTGCACCCAGGGGTGGGGTCGTGGTGTCGGTGACGTCCTCACTCGTCTCCCTTGGCTTCCTTCCTTTAAAGAGCAATCGGGAAGGTTGGAAAGGTCCTCAGAGATCAGCCAACCCCGTTGTGGCCCCAAGGGGACTCGATGATCCTGTGGGTCTTTTCCAACCTGGCGATTCTATGATTCTAAGTGTCACAGCTCCATGTTCTTTGAACACGTCCAGGGATGGAGATTCCACCTTCTCTAGGCACCTTCTTCCAGGGCTTCACCAACCCTTTCCGTGATGGAGTTCCCTGATGTCCAATCTAAACCCCACCTTGGTGCAGCTTGAGGCCATCTCCTCTCATCCCATCCCTTGTTCCTTGGGAGAAGAGCCCAGCACCCACCTCACCACAACCTCCTCTCCAGGAGCTGCAGAGAGCGATGAGGTCTCCCCTCAGCCTCCTCTTCTCCAGGATAAACAGCCCCAGGTCCCTTCGCCGATCCTCACAACCCTTGTTCTCCAGCCCCTTCTCCAGCTCCGTTCCCTTCTCCAGACGTTTTCCAGCCCCTCAAGGGCTTTCTTGGAGTGAAGGACCCACAACTCACCCCAGGATTGGAGGTGTGACCTCACCAGCACCAAATCTATGGGGACAATCCCGTCCCTGCTCCTGCTGCCACCCCAGGGCTGCTCCAAGCCAGGATGCTGGTGGCCTTCGTGGCCCCCTGGGCCACCTCTGGCTTATGTCCAACCAACCCCCCCCAGGTCCTTCTCCTCCAGGCTGCTTCCAGGAGCTCCACAAGGCTCAACCACCTCACACCCAGCACCAGGTGTCCCCCAACACAGCCGAGCAGGAGCTCCAAGGCACATGTCCCACCACCACGTCCCTCTTAACTCCTCATAGACTCATAGAACAACCAGGCTGGAAGAGACCCATCGGATCATCGAGTCCAACCATTCCTATCAAACACTAAACCAAGTCCCTCAAGACCTCATCCACCCGTCCCTTAAACACCTCCAGGGAAGGTGACTCAACCACCGCCCTGGGCAGCCTATTCCTCAACTCTTCCCCAGGTTCTCCATCCCTCCCTCTCTCCACCACCTCCAGGGACCGAACCCTGCTGAGATCCAAGGCTGGAGGAGACCCCGAAATGACCACAGTGGGAGGTGGTTTGCAATCCAAGTGATACATGAGGCCGTTTATTGAGCATTACGGACGCAGAGGAAGAGTCCGGAGGGGGACGGGGAGGAAGGATGGCGAAGGGGGGGAGGGGGGAGTAACTGTGCATCTATACAGGGAGGGCCAGGACGTCCCTGGCTGCTACATGGTCAGTTCCTGCAGGAGAAAGGGGAGAGAAGAGCATCAGGACCGGCCCCTGGAAGCCTGGGAGATGCCTCCTCTTCGGTCTTCCCTGTCCCAGCCACTCACCATGATGGCGTTGACGATGTCGTTGTTGTTGTGCCGAAGCGCCCGCACAGCTTTGGGCCGCGAGACGTTGGCTTGAGCCATGACCAGCTCGATGTCCCTCACCTCCAGCCCTGTCTCGTCCACCTGCGAGTGGGGGACAGCAGTGTCACCTCCTGGGGGGGCTAACAGGGCTCTCCCCGCCCCCAAAACCAGGACATCAGAGAATCACCAGGTTGGAAAGGACCCACCAGATGGAGTCCAACCATTCCCATCAATCACTAACCCGTGGCCCTCAGCACCTCACCCACCTGTCCCTTAAACCTCTCCAGGGGTCCCTCTTGTCCTGTCCCCTGTCCCTTGGGAGAAGAGCCCAGCTCCCTCCTCTCCACAACCTCCTCTCGGGGAGTTGGAGAGAGCAATGAGGTCTCCTCTCAGCCTCCTCTTCTCCAGGTGGAACCACCCCAGGCCCTTCATCTGCTCCTCATAACCCTTGTTCTCCAGCCCCTTCCCCAGCTCCGTTCCCTTCTCCAGACGTTCTCCAGCCCCTCAAGGTCTTTCTTGTGGTTGAGGGGCCCACAACTGACCCCAGGAATCAAGGAGCAGTCTCACCAGGGCCGAGGCCAGAGGGAAAAGAACCTCCCTGGCCCTGCTGGCCACACCACTTCTCATCCAAGCCAAGATGCCATTGGCCTTCTTGGCCACCTGGGCCACTGCTGCCTCATGCTCAACCAACCCCTCCAGCTCCTTCTCCTCCAGGCACTTTCCAGCCAGACTTCTCCTCGGCTGGAGCTGCCCAGGGTTGTTGTGCCCCAAGGGCAGGACCCAACATTTAAACCTCACCCCATTGGTCTCAGCTCATGGATCCAGCCTGTTCAGATCCCTCTGGAGCCTCCCGACCCTCCAGCAGATGCATCTTCCCCCCAGCTCAGTGTCACCCCCAAACTTGCTCAGGGAGCCCTCGATGCCTTCATCCAGGTCACTGATAAAGACACTGAGCAGGGCTGGACCCAGCCCTGAGGAACACGGGAGGTTCCTCTCCTGCAGCTCCTCCCTCACCCACCTCCTCCTCCTCCTCGCTCTCCTCCTTGATGCTGAGCGTCGGCGCCGTCTCCGTGATGAGGGGCGAGTGCTCCATGGGCACCTTGAACTTCTCGGCCGCCGCTTTGTGCACTTGCTGCGACAGGTCCTCGATCTACGGGGACAGCAGGGTCACCCCCATGGCCCCACCACCACCCCCAGCCCCGAGGACGGGGACCTCCTTGGATCCCCCACCCCCAGCCGCCTTAACCTTGGCTTCTCCGAAGACGATGTAGATGTCGGACGCGGGACTCTTGAAGACATCGGGTTTGGTGATGACGAAGAGGATGTTCTTGGACTTGCGGATGGTGATGCGGGTGACACCGTGGATCTGCCTCAGCCCCAGCTTGGACATGGCCTGGAGAAGAGGTTGGAGGGACACGGAGGTGACCTCTCTGGCGTCACCACACCCCAAGCAGCCAAAAAGGGAAAGGGGGGGGGGGTCTCGAGCCCTCCAGCAATGCCCCAAACCCCTCGGAGAAGAGCAAAACTGGTTGTCCTATGTCCCTGTAGGACAACTCGGGAGGTCCAGCACAGGATGGAGGACACCACGTCACCCCCTCACCCGCTCTGAGACTCCTCAGGGACCCTCCAGAGCGAGGATCTGCCCCCTCAACACCGAGACTCCTCCATCCCAGCCACCCCAAACCTCAGGATTCAACAAGGGCCACCCCGTGGTTGGACTCCATCAGCTCAAAGGTCGTCTCCGACCAAGCGGATTCCATGATATTATGACCTCCCCAAGCCCCACCTGGAGACCCCCAACCCAAGGGCTTTCTCAATCAAGTCATTCTAGGACATCCAAAGCCTCAACTGGAGACCCCCCAACCCCATCTTGATGGGTCCCAACCCACCTGGAGACCCCCAGCCCCACCTAGGAGGAGGTCCCAACCCACCTGGAGACCCCCAACCCCACCTGGAGACCCCCAGCCCCACCTAGGAGGAGGTCCCAACCCACCTGGAGACCCCCAATCCCATCTCAAGGGGGATACCCATCCCACCTGGAGATCCCTAACACCACCTGGAGACCCCCAACCCCATCTTGGAAGGTTCCTCGTCCCACTTGGAGAACTCCAACTCCACCTGGAGACCCCCCAACCCCACCAGAGAGGGTTCCCCATTCCACCTGGAGACCCCCTACCCATCTAGGGGGGGGGGTCCCATCCCACCTGGAGACCCCCAAGCCAAGGTCTTTCCCAACCAAGTGATTCTAGGACCTCCAAAGCCTCACCCGGAGACCCCCAAAACCCATCTTGGGGAGGTTCCCGTCCCACCTGGAGAGCCCCAACCCCACCCAGGAGACCCCCAACCCACCTTTCTGGCCTTCTTCTCGCTGCGGCTCTGCTTGGCCTTGCTGAAGGTCTCCTCCCCAGTGCCCAGCGAGTGCGTGAGCTGCGCCTGCCACACACATCCAGCAGGTGAGATCATCTCCCTGCTCCCACCACATCCAGAGGTCCTCCCCAGGTCCCCGTTGACCTCATCCCCCCTAAAACCCCCCACCTGGCTCTGAGTTGGTGGTGGCTCCGAACCTTCAGGTTCCTCCAGCTCCGGGATGGACTCGTCGTTACTCTCTGATTCGTTACACGACCCTACGAGCCAAGGAGAGACACGGGATGGAGACGGAGAACCCCCCCCCCCAAAAAAAAAAAACATGTGAGGAACATCTCAAGGACTTCCTGTGTGGAAGTGTGGATCTGCTGGAGGGTAGGGAGGCTCTGCAAAGGGATCTAAACAGGCTGGATCCATGGGCTGAGTCCAATGGGATGAGGTTTAACACGGCCAAATGGCAGGTCCTGCACTTGGGGCACAACAACCCTGTGCAGAGCTACAGACTGGGAGAAGTCTGGCTGGAAAACTGCCTGGAGGAGAGGGACCTGGGGGTGTTGGTTGACAGCAACTGAACATGAGGCAGCAGTGTGCCCAGGGGGCCAAGAAGGCCAATGGCATCCTGGCTTGGATCAGAAACGGTGTGACCAACAGGGCCAGGGAGGTTCTTCTCCCTCTGGACTCAGCACTGGTGAGGCCGCTCCTTGAATCCCGTGTTCAGTTGTGGGCCCCTCAGCACAAGAAGGATGTTGAGGCTCTGGAACGAGTCCAGAGAAGAGCCACAAAGCTGGTGAAGGGGCTGGAGAACAGGCCCTAGGAGGAGAGGCCGAGAGAGCTGGGGGGGTTTAGCCTGGAGAAGAGGAGGCTGAGAGGAGACCTCATTACTCTCTACAAGTACCTGAAAGGAGGTTGTGGAGAGGAGGGAGCTGGGCTCTTCTCCCAAGGGACAGGGGACAGGACAAGAGGGAACAGCCTCAAGCTCCACCAGGGGAGATTAAGGCCAGAGATTAGGAGGAAGTTTTTCCACAGAAAGGGTCATTGGGCATTGGAATAGGCTGCTCAGGGAAGTGGTTGATTCTCCTTCCCTGGAGGTGTTTAAGGGACGGGTGGACGAGGTCCTGAGGGACTTGGTTTAGTGTTTGATAGGAATGGTTGGACTCGATGACCCGATGGGTCTCTTCCAACCTGGTTGTTCTATGATTCTATGACGTTCCCCCCTCTCCTCACCTTTGTGGTTGGCCTCACAGCCTTGAGGGCTTTGGGGCTGCTTGTCGGCTGCTCGCAGGGAGATGCCAGAAGCTTCTCGCAGGCGCTGGAGCTCCGGGCAGGGATACGGAGCTTCCGTCTCGCTCGAGGAGCTCGAGTCCGACTGCAGGGACCCTCGGGGAGGACCTCGGCCACCGGGGCCACCTGGCCGGCCCCGAGCCTCCTTCTCCTTGCGGGGAGAGGGCTGGGGGGCTGAGAGAAGGGGGGGGAGGTGAGGGTGAACCCCAAAGGACCTTCTGTGGGGTCAAAGCCAGCCTGGTGACCCCATCACTCACCCAGGAACCTTTAAAGAGAGGCTGAGCTGGTGGTGACCCCTCAAAAGCTCCTTCTATGGGGTCCAAGCCAACCTTCCCATCTCCATCGCCCACCCAGGAACCCCTAAAGAAGACCCTAAGCTGGCGGTGGCCCCTCAAAAGCTCCTTCTGTGGGTTCCAACCCAGCCTGGTGACCCCATCACCCACCCAGGAGGCCCTAAAGAGGATCCTGAGCACCTCACCCTGGTCCTACAAGAAGCCGAAGTGGCTGTGAAGAGGCTAAGCTGGTGGTGGCCCCACAAAAGCTCCTTCTGTGGGGTCAAAGCCAACTTTCCCATCTCCATCACCCACCCAGGATCCCCTGAAGAGGACCCTGAGCACCTCACCCTGGTCCTACAAGAAGCTGAAGTGGCTGTGAAGAGGCTAAGATGGTGGTGACCCCCCCAAGAAGCTTCTTCTGTGGGTTCCAACCCAGCCTGGTGACCCCACCAACCCCTCCCCGGGACCTCCCGAAGGCCACCGGTTGGGTTGTGCCTCTTACCTTCAAGGTGCTTCCTGGAGGCTAGTGGGACCGGTGGCCGCTCCTTGCTTGTGGGGAGCCCTGAGGTGTCCTGGTGGCCACAGGCCGGGTGGTGGGGACCTGGTGGTGGTGGTGGCGGCACCGTGGCGGCGAGAGGAGGCACTTGGCTGAGTTTGGGGAGCAAAGGACGGGGGAGAACTTGGGGAGCCGCTTCCCCGGCTGGTGGGACATCCAACCCGGGACGAGAGCTGGAGACAGGTCCCACCGTCACCTCCTTCTCCGAGGGCTCCTTGAGGAGGTCATCAGGGGAACCTCCCTCAAGGGAGACTTTGGCATCGCTTCCCACTGAAGTCTCGGGGGCCACCTGAGGGCTTGGAGGTTCCTCCTCCTTCGTGGTCCCGTCACCCGTGGGGCTCGGGGAGGGCTCTGGTGGCATCTCAGGGGCTTTGGGGAGGAGGAGGAGGTGGTGGGGAGGGGCAGGAAGGTCCCCAAAGGAGCCCTGGAGCAGCATGGCCGTCACCTCCTGCCGGGCCTCCCCGCTCTCCAACAAGGCACCGGGTGGGTGGAGAAGTCCGAGGGGAGCCGGAGGACCATCCCCCACGTAGATCTCCTGCTCCGAGGCCGTGAAGAGCAACGGGGGGACAACGGGGGACAAGGAGCATCCAGCAGCATCATCCTCATCCTCATCACCAGAAGCTGGAGGTCTCCAGGCCACGGCCACCTCCCCAGCCAGGTGGGAACTCAACTCCGGAGATGATTCCTCCTCGGTGGTGGTGGTGGCCTCACACTCCTCATGGATGTCACCTGTGTTCCCTGCAGCTTGTGTCGTTGTCACGTGGGTCCTAGAACTTTCTGGTGGCTCCAGGGAGGAGGAGGAGGAGATGGCCTCATCAACCTGAACAGGGTCACAGGGTGGTGGCAATGGGGACACGGCTGGGTCGGTGGCCGCTGTGTCCAGCTCTTCTGGTGGCCTCGATGTCTCCAGTGGTGACAGATCAGGGTCGGTGGCCGCTGTGTCCAGCTCTTCTGGTGGCCTCGATGTCTCTAATAGGGACAGATCAGGGTTGGTGGCCACAGTTTCCACCTCATCTTGTGGCCTCGATGTCTCCAGTGGTGACAGATCAGGGTCGGTGGCCACGGTTTCCACCTCATCTTGTGGCCTCGATGTCTCCAGTGGTGACAGATCAGGGTCGGTGGCCACCACGTCCAGCTCCTCTGGTGGCCTCAGTGTCTCTAATGGTGACAGATCAGGGTTGGTGGCTATGGTGTCTGCCTCCTCTGGTGGCCTCAGTGTCTCTAATGGTGATAGATCAGGGTTGGTGGCTACGGTGTCCGCCTCCTCTGGTGGCCTCAGTGTCTCTAATGGTGACAGATCAGGGTTGGTGGCTACGGTGTCCGCCTCCTCTGGTGGCCTGGATGTCCCTGATGGGGACAGGTTGGTGGCCACAGTCTCCAGCTCTTCTAGTGGCTTCGGTGTCTCCAATAGTGACAGATCAGGGTTGGTGGCCACAGTGACCACCTCCTCTGGTAGCCTTGGTGTCTCGAACGGTGACAGATCAGGGTTGGCGGCCACAGTGACCACTTCATCTGGTGGCCTGGGAGTCCCCAACAGGGCCCGGTTAGTGGCTGCAGCATCTACTGGGCTGGGAGTCACTGACGGTGCCAGATCCAGGTTGGTGGCCACAGTGGCCACCTCAGCTGGTGGGTCGGGAACCACTGAAGATGCCAGCGTGGTGGTCACAGCATCCACCTCATCCAATGGTGTCACCACACCAGGGTTGGTGGCCACAGCGTCCACCTCATCTGGTGGTCTGAGCATCACTGATGGAGCCAGGTTGGTGGCCACAGCATCTGGTGGGGTCGGTGTCCCCAACGGTGCCAGGTCAGGGGTGGTGGTCGTGGTTTCCGCTTCTTCTGGAGGGTTGAGCATCATCGATGGTGCAAGGTCTGGAGCCACGAGGTCCAGTTCTTCTGGAGGGCTTGAGGTCACCGGTGGTTCCAAGTTGGTGGCCACAGTGTCCACTTCATCTGGAAGCCTTGAGGTCACCACAGGCACCAGGTTGGTGGCCATGGTCTCCAGGCTGGGCGTCACCATGTCCAGCTCCTCGTGGCCATCGATGGCTGCTGCTTCCATGCTTCTCATTCTCACGGTGTCGTGGTCACTGTCACCATCGTCACCACCAGCACTCTCAGGGTCACCTAGGGTGTCCCCGGTGGCCGCTGTCACCTCCTCCAGGCCTGGCCCGTCGGCTTTGGGGTCCCTAGAGCAGAGGGTGGGTGGCTGCTGCAGGACATTGTCACCTGCCACCAGCTCCACGTTGGGTTCTTCAGAATCAACCTGCGCTACCAGCTCCTTCTCAGCACATGGGGTCTCCTCCAGGAGCTGAGGAGGCTCTGGTGGGACATGAGGCTCCAGGACCGAGGTCTCCTCCAGGAGATGAGAAGGCTCTGCTGGGACATCAGGCTCCAGGAGCTGAGGAGGCTCTGCTGGGACATCAGGCTCCAAGACCAAGGTCTCCTCCAGGAGATGAGAAGGTTCTAGTGGGACACGAGGTTCCAGGACCGAGGTCTCCTCGAGATGCTGAGGAGGCTCTGGTGGGACATGAGGCTCCAAGACCGAGGCCTCCTCCAGGAGCTCAGGAGGCTCTGCTGGGACATCAGGCTCTGAGACCAAGTTCTCCTCCAGGATCTCAGGAGGCTCTGATGGGACATGAGGCTCCAAGACTGAGGTCTTCTCCAGGAGCCGAGAAGGCTCTGCTGGGACATCAGGCTCTGAGACCAAGGTCTCCTCCAGGAGCTGAGTAGACTCTGCTGGGACATGAGGCTCCAAGACTGATGTCTCCTCCAGCTCCGAGGCCGACGAGGAGGACGTGAGGACATTCTCCCCATCTTGCTTCACACCACCTTCTCCAGCTGGTGGCATCTCAGCACCATCCAACTCTTCCACCGCCGCTTCCACCTGTTCCAAACCAACATCCTCCCCAGCGGCCACCAGGCTGACGGGCTCCTGGCCGCGGTGGTGCCGAGGGGAACCTTCCGGAGAGGTGGCACCCGGCAAGGCCACCCCGGCGTGAAGATGGAGCTCGATGCCCCCAGAAGCGGTGGTGGCGGCAGCAGGAGGTCCAGCCTCGGTCCCCAGCGCGTGGCGCTCGCTGCCATAGAGCCTCTCGTCCTCTTCGCCGTCGTAGGCGGCCGAGTCGGAGGAGGCCGAAGTGTCATCGCGGAAGGCGAAGGACTCGTCTACTCCCTCAGTGATGGAGGTTTCCGACAAGGAGTGCAGGAAGGAAGCTGAGGTGCTACCACCTTCTTCTTCTTCTTCTTCCTCCTCCTCTTCTTCTTCCTCCTCCTCACCGGAGACAGGCAAAGGAGTGATCTCCACCGCTTCGGCTTGGAAGAGCAAACTTCCTCGGAAGGGCAAGAGCGCCGCTGGGATCAACCCTGCCGACACCTCCCAGTCCTCCTCCTCATCATCATCCTCTTCCTCTGGGGTTTGCTCCTCCTCATCGTCTCCCGGTGGAGTGAAGGGTCCATCCTCATCTTCATCTCCAGGAGGAAAGGCCGGGAGATCCTCCAAAGAGGTGGGAAATGCGGCAAGGGATCCCACCAAGCTTCCGGCTTCGAGCGCGGCGTCGGCTTCCCCCAGGCCTTCGGCCTCGGCCACCAGGTTGGGCGAAGAGGACGGGGAGGTGCTGGCGGTGCCCGAGGAGCCCCAGCTGCCCCCCTCGGCCGTCATGTAGGAGCCCGACGGTGACGTCGGGGGCGAGCAGAGCCCTTCGCTCTCCCCGTCCGTCAGCTGCTCCTCCAGGTGGGACAACCGGGAGCCCCCGATGACGCGGATGGGGGTGGAAGGAGCCGTGAAGAAGAGGTCGGGGTCCAAGGAGGAGGAGGAGGTGGTGGTGGTGGATCTCCCAGGGGTGGTTTCAGCTCCTTGGTGGTGGTGGAGGTGGTGGGGAGGAAGGTCTTTGGTGGGCGCCGGGAAGGGACAAGGCACGGCAGGAGGACACGGGAGCCCCGGCGGCAGCTCCGAGGTGGCGCTGGAGTGGGTCTCCTCGCCCATGACGATGCGGGTGTCCAGGGGGGCGGTGGCCGTGGGGCCGGGGTCGCAGCTGGCGCCCTCGGGCTGCGGACGGGCCTCCTCCTTGGCCACCAGCGGTGGGGGGGCTGCGGGGAAAAGGGGAGACCTCCCTCAGCATCAGGAGAATCCTGGAAGGGGATACCAGGACCTGGAGCCCACCAGGATGTTCTCATGATTTATCTTAGGGGCCATGGAACCCACCAGGACGATCCCATGGACCCTTCCAGGGAGCCCCAGGATGCTCCCATAGGGGCACCCCAGGACATGGATCCCACCAGGATGCTCTCATAACGCTCCCGGGAGCCATGGATCCCACCAGGATGATCTCCTGATGATCCCATAAAGGCCTCCAGGGCACCCCAGGACGTGGATCCCACCAGGAAGATCTCCTGATGATCCCATAAAGGCCTCCAGGGCACCCCAGGACGTGGATCCCACCAGGATGCTCCCATGGACCCCAAAACCCTTATAGCATCTCCCACCAAGGAGCTCCAAGCCCACCCATGGCCTCAGTCTGGAGGTTCTCAGCTCCAACATGACCAAGGGGAGGTGAACCCAGACCCCTTCCCACCCCAAAACCACCTGGAGGGACCCCAACCCCTTGCAGCATCTCCCACCAAGGAGCTCCAACCCCAACATGGGCAAGGGGAGGCGAACCAAGCCCCCTCCTCACCCCAAAACCACCCGGAGGGACCCCAAAGCCACCTCGAAGACCTCCAACCCCTCCCAGCGTCCACTACCAAGGAGCTCCAAGCCCACCCATGTGCTTAGTGTGGAGGTTCTCAGCTCCACCTTGTCCAATGGGAGGTGAACCCAGACCCCTCCTCACCCCAAAACCACCTGGAGGGACCCCAAAACCTTTACAGCATCTCCCACCAAGGGCCTCCAAGCCTAACACGGCCAAGGGGGAGTGAACCCAGTCCCATTCTCACCCACAAAGCCACCTGGAGGGACCCCAAAATCCTTACAGAACCTCCCACCAAGGAGCTCCAAGCCCACCCATGCGCTGAGTTTGGAGGTTCTCAGCCCCAACATGACCAAGGGGAGGCGAACCCAGCCTCCTCCTCAGCCCAAAGCCACCTCGAAGACCTCCAACCCCTCCCAGCGTCCACCACCAAGTAGCTCCAAGCCCATCCGTGTGCTGAGCCTAGAGGTCCTCAGCCCCAACATGACCAAAGGGAGGTGAACCCAGCTCCCTCCTCACCCCAAAGACACCTGGAGGGACCCCAAAACCCTTAGAGCACCTCCCACCAAGGACCTCCAAGCCTAACACGGCCAAGGGAGAGTGAACCCAGTCCCATTCTCACGCCCAAAGCCACCCGGAGGGACCCCAAAGCCACCTGGAGGGACCCTAACCCCTTGCAGCATCTCCCACCAAGGAGCTCCAACCCCAACATGGACAAGGGGAAGTGAACCTAGCCCCCTCCTCACCCTAAAGCCACCTGGAGGGACCCCAACCCCTTGCAGCATCTCCCACCAAGGAGCTCCAAGCCCACCCATGGGCTCAGTCTGGAGGTTCTCAACTCCAACATGACCAAGGGGAAGTGAACCCAGACCCCTTCCCACCCCAAAACCACCTGGAGGGACCCCAACCCCTTGCAGCATCTCCCACCAAGGAGCTCCAACCCCAACATGGACAAGGGGAGGCAAACCAAGCCCCCTCCTCACCCCAAAACCACCCGGAGGGACCCCAAAGCCACCTGGAGGGACCCCAACCCCTTGCAGCATCTCCCACTAAGGAGCTCCAACCCCAACATGGACAAGGGGAAGTGAACCCAGACCCCTCCTCACCCCAAAGCCACCCAGAGGGACCCCAAAGCCACCTCAAGGGACCCCAAAATCCTTACAGAACCTCCCACCAAGTTGCTCCAAGCCCACCCATGCACTGAGTCTGGAGGTTCTCAGCCCCAACGTGACCAAGGGGAGGCGAACCCAGCCCCCTCCTCACCCCAAAGCCACCTGGAGGGACACCCCAAAGCGTTACCTGCCCCCTCAATGGTCCAATCCATGGGGCAGAGGAGCCAGGAACCCAGCAGATGCCACCAACCCAACAGCAACCCCTGGAGCCCAGGTCGGGGCTTTATAGGGGAGGGGGCGGGGCTTGAGAGGGGGCTGCTGGGAGGGGGCGGGGCCTTAAAGCCCCCCCCCCCCCCCCCCCCCCCCCATCCCCCCCACTATTTCATTCACCCCCCAAACCCCATGAAGGGGTCCCTCCTGCCCCTTAAAGAAAAATGGGAGAGAGGGGGAGGAAGAATTTTTGCTTCCTCCAGCACAGAAGGGGTTAATGGGGGGGGGGCTGGGGGACCCCAAAATTGTTCGAGGGGTGCTGGGACCCCTTAACTCTGCCCCTCAAGATGGTTTTGGGGTAACCCAAGCTCAGACTCCCCCAAATTTTCACTCTAGGGGGTGTTGGGACCCCTTATCTCTGCCCTTCAAGAGGGTTTTGGGGTAACCCAAGCTCAGACTCCCCCAAATTTTCACTCTAGGGGGTGTTGGGACCCCTTAACTCTGCCCTTCAAGATGGTTTTGGGGTAACCCAAGCTCAGACTCCCCCAAATTTTCACTCTAGGGGGTGTTGGGACCCCTTAATTCTGCCCCAAGAGGCTGTTGCTGAGTCCCCACGGGGTGACCTTGACCTGTGCCTCAGTTTCCCCACCCCGAGTTCCTTTATTTTTTTTTTAGGGGGAGGGGGGGTCTAGGGGGTTCTGTGGGGGGATGGGGATGAGGGGGAAGGGCTGCGAGTGGCGCTGCCACCTCTGGGAGCTGCTCAAGGTGTCCCCAAAGTCACCTCCTGCCTCGCCCTGGCGGCTGCAAAGCTTCCCAGACCCTTGGGGCTGGTGGCCTCCGGCCCTCCCGCTCTGGCCTTGCAGCCCCCAAAGCCCTCAGCCCCAAATATTCCAGCCCCAAATATTCCAGCCCAGAATATTCCAGCCCCAAAGCCTCCAGCCCCATAGCTTCCAGCCCTGAATATTCCAGCCCCAAATATTCCAGCCCCAAATATTCTAGCCCCACAGCCCTCAGCCCCACAGCTTCCAGCCCCATAGCCCTCAGCCCCGCAGCTTCCAGCCTCCAGCCCCAAAGCCCTCAGCCCCACAGCTTCCAGCCCCGAATATTCCAGCCCCAAATATTCCAGCCCCAAATATTCTAGCCCCACAGCCCTCAGCCTCACAGCTTCCAGCCCCAAAGCCCTCAGCCCCATAGCTTCCAGCCCCAAAGCCCTCAACCCCACAGCTTCCAGCCCTGAATATTCCAGCCCCACAGCTTCCAGCCCTGAATATTCCAGCCCCACAGCTTCCAGCCCTGAATATTCCAGCCCCACAGCCTCCAGCCCCGAATATTCCAGCCCCACAGCTTCCAGCCCTGAATATTCCAGCCCCACAGCCTCCAGCCCTGAATATTCCAGCCCCACAGCTTCCAGCCCCAAAGCCCTCAGCCCCACAGCTTCCAGCCCTGAATATTCCAGCCCCACAGCCTCCAGCCCTGAATATTTCAGCCCCACAGCTTCCAGCCCCAAATATTCCAGCCCCACATCCCACCTCATGTTCCTCCATCCCTGCACCCCTTACCCCTCCGTCCCGTCATCCCTGCTGCCCCCCAACCCTCTTCTCTCTGTCCTGCATCCCTGTTTTGCACCCCCACAGCCCTCCAGCCCCATATCCCTCTATCCCCACATCCCTCTATCCCCGAAGCCCTCCAGCCCCACATCCCTCTATCCCCGAAGCCCTCCAGCCCCACATCCCTCTATCCCCGAAGCCCTCCAGCCCCACATCCCTCTATCCCCACAGGTCTCCAGCCCCACAGCCCTGTAGCTTTCATTGCTCACCCCTTTATCTCTCAACCCACATCCTCCATTCTTCCATCCCCTCATCCCTCACCCCACATTCTCTCCACCCCTCCATCCCCTCAGCCCCGATCCTTGACCACTCATCCCTCCATCCCCTCACCCCTCCATCCCCTCATCCCTCCATCCCCTCATTCTTCCATCCCCTTACCCTCAATCCCCTCATCCCTCCATCTTTCACCTTCTCCACCCCTCACCCCTCTTCCCCCATCCTCTCATCCCTCCATCTTTCACCTTCTCCACCCCCTCACCCCTCACCCTTCCATCTCTATGTTTCTCATCCCTCCACCCCTCAGCCCTCTTCCCTCCATCCCTCATTCTTCCATCTCCTCATCCCTCCATCCCTCTTCCCTCCATCATCCCTCACCCCTCTTCCCTCCACCTTCTCATCCCTCCATCTTTCACCCTCCGTCTCTGTATTTCTCATCCCTCCATTCCCTCACCCCTCATTCCTCTAACCCTCATCCCTCTTCCCTCCATCCCCTCACCCTTCATCCCTGCCCCTCATCCCTGTATTCTTATCCCTCCATCCCCTCACCCTCCATCTCTGTATTTCTCATCCTTCCATCCCCTCACCCTCCATCCCCTCACCCTCCATCTCTGTGTTTCTCATCCCTCCACTCCCTCATCCCTCCAAACCTCATCCCTCCACCCCTCACCCTCCATCCCCTCTTCCCTCCATCCCTCATCCTTCTTCCCTCCATCCCCTCACCCTCACCCTCCATCCCCTCTTCCCTAGATCATGCCTCACGCCTCACCCTCCATTACCTCATCCTTCACCCCTCACCCCTCATCCCTCCATCCCCTCACCCTCCATCCCCTCTTCCCTCCATTATCCCTCACCCCTCATCCCTCCATCCCCTCACCCTCCATCCCCTCTTCCCTCCATTATCCCTCACCCCTCATCCCTCCATCCCCTCACCCTCCATCCCCTCTTCCCTCCATTATCCCTCACCCCTCATCCCTCCATCCCCTCACCCTCCATCCCCTCTTCCCTCCATTATCCCTCACCCCTCATCCCTCCATCCCCTCACCCTCCATCCCCTCTTCCCTCCATTATCCCTCACCCCTCATCCCTCCATCCCCTCACCTTCACCTTCCATCCCCTTTTCCCTCCATCATCCCTCATCCCTCCATCTCCTCACCCTCCATCCCCTCTTCCCTCCATCATCCCTCACCCCTCATCCCTCCATCCCCTCACGCTCCATCCCCTCTTCCCTCCATTATCCCTCACCCCTCATCCCTCCATCCCCTCACCCTCCATCCCCTCTTCCCTCTATCATCCCTCACCCCTCATCCCTCCATCCCCTCACCCTTCACCTTCCATCTCCTCTTCCCTCCATTATCCCTCACCCCTCATCCCTCCATCCCCTCACCCTCACCTTCCATCCCCTCTTCCCTCCATCATGCCTCACGCCTCACCCTCCATTACCTCATCCCTCACACCTCATCCCTCCATCCACTCACCCCTCACTTTCCATCCCCTCACCCTCCATCCCCTCATCCCTCCATCCCCTCACCCTTCACCTTCCATTCCCTCTTCCCTCCATCATCCCTCACCCCTCATCCCCTCACCTTCCATCCCCTCTTCCCTCCATCCCCTCACCCTCCATCCCCTCATCCCTCCGTCATCCCTCACCCCTCATCCCTCCGTCCCCTCACCCTCACCTTCCATCCCCTCTTCCCTCCATGCCTCACACCTCACTCTCCATTACCTCATCCTTCACCCCTCATCCCTCCATCCCCTCACCCTCCATCCCCTCACCCCTCACCTTCCATCTCCTCTTCCCTCCATCATCCCTCACCCCTCATCCCTCCATTACCTCATCCCTCACCCCTCATCCCTCCATCCCCTCACCCTCACCCTCCATCCCCTCACCCTTCACCTTCCATCTCCTCTTCCCCCCATCATCCCTCACCCCTCATCCCCTCACCCCTCATCCCCTCACCTTCCATCCCCTCACCTTCCATCCCCTCACCCTCCATCCCCTCACCCTTCACCTTCCATCTCCTCTTCCCTCCATCATCCCTCACCCCTCATCCCTCCATTACCTCATCCCTCACCCCTCATCCCTCCATCCCCTCACCCTCCATCCCCTCACCCCTCACCTTCCATCCCCTCTTCCCTCCATCCCCTCACCTTCCATCCCCTCATCCCTCCATCCCCTCACCCTCCATCCCCTCACCCTTCACCTTCCATCTCCTCTTCCCTCCATCATCCCTCACCCCTCATCCCTCCATTACCTCATCCCTCACCCCTCATCCCTCCATCCCCTCACCCTCCATCCCCTCACCCCTCACCTTCCATCCCCTCTTCCCTCCATCCCCTCACCTTCCATCCCCTCATCCCTCCATCCCCTCACCCTCCATCCCCTCACCCTTCACCTTCCATCCCCTCTTCCCTCCATCATCCCTCACGCCTCACCCTCCATTACCTCATCCCTCACCCCTCATCCCTCCATCCCCTCACCCTCCATCCCCTCACCCTCTATCCCCTCACCCTTCACCTTCCATCCCCTCTTCCCTCCATCATCCCTCACGCCTCACCCTCCATTACCTCATCCCTCACCCCTCATCCCTCCATCCCCTCACCCTCCATCCCCTCATCCCTCCATCCCCTCACCCTTCACCTCCCATCCCCTCTTCCCTCCATCGTCCCTCGCGCCTCACCCTCCATTACCTCATCCCTCCCTCCCTCTCTCCCCTCGTCCTCCATTCCCTGCGTCTCCCCCCTCGGTCCCTCCTCACCCGTGGCGGTTCCCCGGTTGGCCGGGCCGGGCCGGTCCATGGCGGCGGCGGCGGCGGCGGCGCTGGGTCCCGCTCGGGCAGCGGCCCCGGGGGCTGCGGAGCCCGCACGGCCCTGACGGCAGCCACAGGCCCACCCTCCGCCCTCCGCCCACCGACACTCCCGCCACTCCCGCCCCTCCCGCCGTCGGCAGAATGGGCAGGGAATGGGGATGGGGATGGGGAGGGGGGGGGCACTGCGGATGAGGGGGAGGGAGAGAGAGAGAGGGAGGGATGAGGGGATGGAGGGAGGAGAAAGAAAGGGATGGAGGGATGAGGGGAGGGAGGGATGAGGGGATGGAGGGAGGAGGAAGCAGGGATGGAGGAATGAGAAATAGAGAGATGGAGGAAAGAAAGGATGGAGGGATGAGGGGATGGAGGGAGGAGAAAGGGATGGAGGGATGAGGGGATGGAGGGAGGAGAAATAAAGAGATGGAGGGATGAGGGGATGGAGGGAGGAGAGATATAGGGACAGAGGGATGAGGGATGGAGGGATCAGAAATAAAGTGATGGAGGGATGAGGGGATAGAGGGATGAGAGATATAGGGATGGAGGGAAGAAAGGATGGAGGGATGAGGGATGAGAGATATAGGGATGGAGGGAAGAAAGGCTGGAGGGAGGAGGGATGGAGGGATGAGGGGATGGAGGGAGGAGGGATGAGAGATATAGGGATGGAGGGAAGAAAGGATGGAGGGATGAGGGGATGAGGGAAGAAAGGATGGAGGGATGAGAAATAAAGGGATGGAAGGATGAGGGGATGGAGGGATGAGAAATAGAGAGATGGAGGGAAGAAAGGATGGAGGGAGGAGGGATGGAGGGATGAGAAATAAAGGGATGGAGGGATGAGGGGACGGAGGGATGAGAAATAAAGGGATGGAGAGATGAGAAATAAAGGGATGGAGGGATGAGGGGATGGGAAATAGAAGGATGAGGGGATGGAGGGATGAGAAATAAAGGGATGGAGGGATGAGGGGATGGAGGGATGAGAAATAGAGAGATGGAGGGAAGAAAGGATGGAGGGAGGAGGGATGGAGGAAGCAAGGATGTAGGGATGAGAGATATAGGGATGGAGGGATAAGAAATAGAGATGGAGGGATGAGAAATAGATGGAGGGAAGAAAGGATGGAGGAATGAGGGGTGAGAAATATAGGGATGGAGGGAAGAGAGGATGGAGGGAAGAGAAATACAGAGATGGAGGGATAAGAAATAGAGATGGGGTGAGAAATATAGGGATGGAGGGATGAGGGGATGGAGGGATGAGAAATAGAGATGGAGGGAAGAAAGGATGGAGGGGTGAGAAAGGGATGGAGGGATGAGGGGATGGAGGGATGGAAGGACGAGAGATAAAGAGATGGAGGGATAAGAAATATAGGGATGGAAGAATGAGGGGATGGAGGGATGAGAAATAGGGATGGAGGGATGGGGTATGGAGGGATGAAGGATAGAGGGATGAAGAATGGAGGGATGAAGGATGGAAGGATGAGGGGACAGAGGGATGAAGGATGCAGGATGTGGGGATCTGGAACACAAGGCTGGAGGGATGAGAGGATGGAGGGATGAAGAAGACGGAGAGTGTGGGGATGAGAGAGGATGGAGGGATGGGGAATATGGGGATGGAAGGAGGGGGGGATGTGGAATACGGGGATGGAGGACGTGGGGATAGAAGGATGCGGGGGAGGCCCCGGCCTCAGTTTCCCCAACCGGGGTGGGGCCAATGAGAAATGGGGGTGGGAATTCGCTCCCTAAAACCGGGGAACGAGCACCCCAACATCAGCCATTTATACTGGGAGGGTCACTGGGAGCACTGGGGCAACAGGAGCCATGATGCCGCCGCCGTGGTCGCCATGGGAACAGCCCTTCTCCTCCTCTTCTTGTCTCCATGGTGATGGGGATGGTTGCCTAGCAACGGGGCGAGGGGGGGTACCCCATCCTGGGGAGACCCTGGATAGAGGATTAACTCCTTGGGTGGAAGGAGGGAGATGTCCACACACACACACACACAGACCCTCCAATCCCTGCTGGGGATGGTCCAGCTTAACCCCTCCCATGCCACGGCGTGGTTGAAGGTTGCAGGAGGGGGAAACTGAGGCACAGTTCGGGAGGGGGTTGGTGTCCAGGGCCCAGCGCGGTGCTGGCTGCCACCCCGGAGAGCGGCTGGCGCCCAAGCGGAGACGCCGGTGCCAGGAGCAGCTTCCAGCCGTGACTCAGCAGCTTCCCAGCTGGCAAAGTCAGCAGCTCCGCGGCCTCCAAGCCAGAGACGGGACCCAGGCGGCCAAAGAACCAGGAGAAACGGCTCCGGTCAGGCCCAACCTGGAGTCCTGGGGCCACCTCTGGAATCCTCAGCAGAAGGAGGAGATGGAGCTGTTGGAGCAAGGCCAGAGGAGGTTCCAAGGATGATGCGAGGGCTGGAGAACCTCCCGTGTGAGGACAGGCTGAGAGAGTTGGGATTGTTCAGCCTGGAGAAGGCTCCGAGGAGACCTTAGAGTGACCTTCCAGAAGCTGAAGGGGCTCCAGGAAAGCTGGGAGGGACTTTTTCTAAGGTTCTGGAGTGATGGGACAGGGGGAGGTGGCTTGAAATGGGAAGGAGGTTTAGATGAGACATTAGGAAGAATTTCTTCATGATGAGGGTGAGAAGAACCGAGAACAGGTTTCCCAGAGAAGCTGTGGCTGCCCCATCCCTGGAGGTGTTGAAGGCCACATTGGATGGAGCTTGGAGCCCCTGATCCAGCGGGAGGTGTCCCTGCCCATGGCAGGGGTGGGACTGGATGATCTCTGAGGTCCCTTCCCACCCATTCCATGATTCTAACTTTGATGTCAACCAGAACCCACAGATCCCACCCCTGGAGGTGTTGAAGGCCACGTTGGATGGAGCTTGGAGCAACCTGCTCCAGTGGGAGGTGGAACTAGACAATCTTCGAGGTTCCTTCCGACCCAACCCCGTCCTTCTCCGACCCAGAGGGGCTGGAACAAGTGGCAGACAGCGTCCTGCGGGCCAGATGGCTGCTAATCCATCCCCAAAGCCCTTTCCTGGCAGGCGGCTTCACTGCGTCACGGCAAGGAGGGGGTTCTCCTGACCCACCTCGTCCTCCGCCACGTGCTCTGGGGGACACGGGGACACCGGGCGGCTGCTGGTGTGGGGGAGGCCACCAGGCCAGCTTGAACCCTTCCTTCGTGGGGACAAAGGACAGGAGACAAAGTCCTCTTAATAAAACAAGAGAAGCTGGGATGAGAGATTAAGCCTAAACTGCCTCCCAGTGGGAGCTGAGCTGGGGCTGCCGTGAGGGAGGTCTCACCCGAGGAGTCATAGAATCATAGAACAACCAGGTTGGAAGAGACCCATCGGACCATCGAGTCCAACCATTCCTATCAAACACTAAACCAAGTCCCTCAAGACCTTATCCACCCGTCCCTTAAACACCTCCAGGGAAGGGGAATCAACCACCTCCCTGGGCAGCCTATTCCAATGCACAATGACCCTCTGTGCGAAAAACTTCCTCCTAATCTCCAGCCTAAATCTCCCCTGGTGGAGCTTGAGGCCATTCCCTCTTGTCCTGTCCCTTAGGAGAAGAGCCCAGCTCCCTCCTCTCCACAACCTCCTCTCAGGGAGTTGCAGAGAGTGATGAGGTCTCCCCTCAGCCTCCTCTTCTCCAGGTTAAACAACCCCAGCTCTCTCAGCCGCTCCTCATAGGGCCTGTTCTCCAGCCCCTTCACCAACCTCGTTGCTCTTCTCTGGACTCGCTCCAGAGCTTCAACATCCTTCTTGTGCTGAGGGGCCCAGCAGCATCTTCTCCCAAAGGGGTAAGAGGAGAGGAAAGAGGCTCAAGTCGCACCAGGGAAGGCTCAGGTTGGACACCAGGGAATTATTTCTTCACCAAAAGGTCTCTCAGGCCCTGGCTGAGGTTGCCCAGAGAAGAGGTGGTGGAGGCTCCAGCCCTGGTGGGGTCGAAAAGGTGGTTGTGGAGGAGCTGCTTAGGGACGGTTGGACTCAATGATCCCTAAGGTCTTTTCCAACCTGGTATTCGAGTCCTAGAATTGCTTGGAGAAGACCTTAGAGGTCATCCTGTCCAACCACTACTACACCAGATACACGAGCAGCTCATCAGCCTAAACATCTCCAGGGATGGACACTCCACCACCTCCCTGGGTAGCCTCTGCCAAGGCCGGAAAACCCTTTCCGTGAAGAAACGTTCCCTGATGTCCAATCTGAACCTGCCCTGGAGCAGCTTGAGGTCATTTCCTCTCATCTTATCCCCTGGGAGAAGAGCCCAGCGCCCACCTCACCACAACCTCCTCTCCAGGAGCTGCGGAGAGTGATGAGGTCTCCCCTCAGCCTCCTCTTCTCCAGGATAAACAACCCCAGGTCCCTCTTCTACTCCTCCTAACCCTTGTTCTCCAGCCCCTTCCCCAGCTTTGTTGCTCTTCTCCAGACGTTCTCCAGCCCCTCAAGGTCTCTCTTGGAATAAGGGGTTCACCCTTTTGGACGCCAACCACCCCCTGGATTCCGTCACTGTCCCGTGATGGGTTTTTATTGAACGCGTTTCTAGCACAGACGTTGGTTAAGTCGCCAGCTCCTTGGCCACGGCCTTGTTGAGTTTGTCTCTGAGGTAGGCTGCTCGCTGCCGCTCCAGCTTCAGGTCCAGGAACTCGTGGTGTGGAACCTGCAGCGGAGAAGAAAAAGGAGCGGAGACATTGTCAGAGCCCGGGGACACCCAACCAGGTCCCGCCTTTGGCATCTGTAACTGATTATGATCTCCATGGAATGCGGTGGAAGGGACCTCAAAGTTCATCCAGTTCCACCTCCTGCCATGGGCAGGGACACCTCCCACTGCATCAGGGGCTCCAAGCTCCGTCCCACGTGGCCTTCAACACCTCCAGGGATGGGATCTGAGGGTCCTGGTTGACAGCAAGTTCATAGAATCATAGAATCACCAGGTTGGAAAAGACCTCCTCTTCCTCCTCCTTTATCCTCCTCCTCCTCCTTTTCCTTCTCCTCCTCCTCCTTTTCCTTCTCCTCCTCCTCCTTTTCCTTCTCCTCCTCCTCCTTTTCCTTCTCCTCCTCCTCCTTTTCCTTCTTTCTCCTTCTCCTCCTCCTCCTTTTCCTTCTCCTTCTCCTCCTCGTCCTTCTCTTTCTCCTTCTCCTCCTTTTCCTTCTCTTTCTCCTCCTCCTCCTTTTCCTTCTCTTTCTCCTCCTCCTCCTTTTCCTTCTCCTCCTTTTCCTTCTTTCTCCTTCTCCTCCTTTTCCTTCTCTTTCTCCTCCTCCTCCTTTTCCTTCTCTTTCTCCTCCTCCTCCTTTTCCTTCTCTTTCTCCTCCTCCTCCTTTTCCTTCTCCTCCTTTTCCTTCTTTCTCCTTCTCCTCCTCCTTTTCCTTCTTTCTCCTTCTCCTCCTCCTTTTCCTTCTCCTCCTCCTCCTTTTCCTTCTTTCTCCACCTCCTCCTCCTCCTCCTCCTTCTCCATCTCCTTCTCCTCCTTTTCCTTCTCCACCTCCTTCTCCTCCTTTTCCTTCTCCTCCTTTTCCTTCTCTTTCTCCTCCTCCTCCTCCTTTTCCTTCTCTTTCTCCTCCTCCTCCTCCTTTTCCTTCTCTTTCTCCTTCTCCTTCTCTTTCTCCTCCTCCTCCTCCTTTTCCTTCTCTTTCTCCTCCTCCTCCTCCTTTTCCTTCTCTTTCTCCTTCTCCTCCTTTTCCTTCTCTTTCTCCTCCTCCTTTTCCTTCTCTTTCTCCTCCTCCTTTTCCTTCTCTTTCTCCTCCTCCTTTTCCTTCTCTTTCTCCTCCTCCTTTTCCTTCTCTTTCTCCTCCTCCTTTTCCTCTTCCTCCTCCTTTTCATTTTCCTTCTCCTCCTCCACCTCCTTTTCCACCTCCCTTGGCCCGAGGCTCAAATCTCAGCAGCGAGCGCCGAGGGGAGGAGGCTGAGGAAGCGCCGAAGGTCTCAGGTTCCTGGCAGAGAAGGGGGAAGCACAGGCTGGGGGTGACAACGACACAGCTCTCGGGTGCCAGAGCCAGGCTGGCCGCGCGCCTCAGGATAATTCCCCAGGATAATTACCTCCAGGAAAAGCTAAAGAATACCTGACCCCGCGGAGAAGAGGGGATCAGCGCCCTAAGAGCTTGTCTGCTGTCCTCCCCGATGACCCATAAACCCCTCCTGCCACCCTCCGGCTGCCTTCCAGGTGGCCTCGAGGGGATCAGGGCGGTTAATCCCGGCGCCGACAGGCAGGACAGGGACCTGCTGAGCCCCCTCGCACGGGGACGAGGGCACCGAGGAGAGTTTGGAGCTGAACCGCGACCCAGAGCCAGGAGGAAGAGGATGGCAGCAAACAGAAGCTGCTTCCTCAGGAATCCTGGAATGGTTTGGATTGGAAGGAACTTCAAAGATCATCCAGTTCCACCTCCTGCCACGAGCAGGGACACCTCCCACTGGATCAGGGGCTCCAAGCCCCATCCAACGTGGCCTTCAACACCTCCAGGGATGGGCTCTGGTGGTCCTGGTTGACAGCAAGTTCATAGAATCACCAGGTTGGAAAAGACCTCCTCTTCCTCCTCCTTCTTCATCCTTCTCCCTTTTTTAATCCTCCTCCTCCTCCTTCTCTTTCTCCTTCTCCTCCTTTTCCTTCTCTTTCTCCTTCTCCTCCTTTTCCTTCTCTTCCTCCTCCTCCTCCTTTTCCTCCTCCTCCTCCTCCTTTTCCTCCTTCTCCTCCTCCTTTTCCTCCTTCTCCTCCTCCTTTTCCTCCTTCTCCTCCTCCTTTTCCTCCTTCTCCTCCTCCTTTTCCTCCTCCTCCTGTCTTAGCCTGAGGCTCAAATCGCAGCAGCGAGGGGAATCCTGGAAAGCAGTTTCCTCAGGAATCCTGGAATGGTTTGGATTGGAAGGAACCGCAAAGATCATCCAGTTCCACCTCCTGCCATGGGCTGGGACACCTCCCACTGGATCAGGGGCTCCAAGCTCCATCCAGCGTGGACGTCAACACCTCCAGGGATGGGGCAGCCACCACTTCCCTGACCAACCAGGTTCTCCTCACCCTCGTCACGAAGAATTTCATCCTCACGTCTCATCTAAATCTTCTCCCTTCCAATTTCAAGCCACCCCTCCTCGTCCTGTCACTCCAAGCCCTTGGAAAAAGCCCCTCCCCAGCTTTCCTGGAACCCCTTTCAGTCCTGGAAGCTGCTCTAAGGTCTCCTCAGAGCATTTTCTTCTCCAGCCCGAGGCGTCTGCTCCCCTGTTTCCATGGAATCCGCCTTCCCTCTGCGTTCCCTGCGGCTACTCACGTCCACCACGAGGAAGCCGGCGGCCTGGATGTGTCTCCGGGCCATGACGTAGCGGCCCAGGAGATCTTTGCTCCTGTTGCTGAAGTTGGGGAACTCCCAGCGGAGGAAGGCGACCCTGGGGAGAGGCAGAAGGGAGCGACGCTGAGATTCGGAGGCGCCAGTGCCACCTCGAACCCCACCAGGAGCCACAGCAGCAGCTCTACCGGCTCGAGATTCACCTCGCCGGAGCTTTTCTCCTCCTCCAAGCCAGCGGAGAAGCCACAGAGCAGCAGGATTTATCCCCAGTCCAGGCCTGGCCGCCAGCAGAGCCATTGCCAGGCCCCCAGGGCCTCTCTCGTTGGAGAAAGAGCCATTTTCAAGGCCGACGTCTGGCTCCCTCTCCCAGATTTGCCTTCCCAGAGCATCCCCCTGGCTCTAAAATGTTCCCCTGGAGGACCCAGGACAGCGTTATCCTAATTTTCCATTCTATATCCACGCTCCCCAGTCCTAAAAAATCACAGAATCCTAGAACAACCAGGTTGGACGAGACCCATCGGATCTTCTAGTCCAACCATTCCTATCAAACACTAAACCAAGTCCCTCAAGAATGTCGGGGATGGAGCTGGGAATGGGGTCCTTGGCACATCAGCAGCTCCCGTGGCTCTGCAGGAGGCGCAGAACCCGCAGCTCCCCAGCTCCACGAAGACAGAAGCTTCCCCAAGAGCTCCTGCCCAAAGAACTCACCTCCGGGCACCTGGAGGCAGCGGTTTCGTCCCTTCCGAGCGGAACAGATGAGGAGCAGCGAAATCCTTCACCGGCAGAGGTTTGTTTTCGCTGTTGAGCACCACCTCGGCATCTGCAGGGAGAGGAGGGAACACCAGGAGGCTTGAGATCCACCTGGATGATGCTCCTACCTGAGAGAGAACTCGAGGTTCTGCTTCATTCCCAAAAAAAATCCCGGCCTGGTGGAAGCCACGGAGAGACAGACTCCTCCTGGCTCGGCCCCAGGGCAGTGTCTGCTTCCCAAGCGCCTCCTCGAGCAGAAGACGTGTCCGTGGCCAGATTTGATCCCCGTCACGATCCCCAAGGGAAGGGGACATGGGGC
The DNA here is from genome assembly GCA_033558105.1 of Coccyzus lansbergi. NCBI lineage: Eukaryota > Metazoa > Chordata > Aves > Cuculiformes > Coccyzidae > Coccyzus > Coccyzus lansbergi. The sequence goes on from JAUMJK010002775.1 coordinate 51,395, forward strand.
TGACGGAGCACGGAAGATGCTGTAGCAGCCGCTTGGCCGGTCCCTGTCACGGAGGAGGCAGGGATCGAATTTGACAAGGCTGCAGGGACCCGGGGGAGTCACCTTCCCTGGAGATTTGGGTGGGAAGGGACCTCAAAGTGACCTCAAAGTCCATCCAGCCCCACCCCCTGTTATGGGCAGGGACACCTCCCACCGGATCAGGGGCTCCAAGCTCCATCCAACGTGGCCGTCAACACCTCCAGGGGTGGGACACACCTCCCACTAGAAACCCAACGGAGAACGTCATGCATAGGGAAGGACTGAAAGAAGAATAATTTCTTCTCAATGAGGAACTGGAAGTGGTGGAACTTCATAGAACCATCAGGTTGGAAGAGACCACCAGATCATCGAGTCCAACCAGATCCCAGTTTTATTCAGAGAAACATGGAATGGGTTTGGGTTGGAAGGGACCTCGAAGACCATCCCGTTCCAATCCCCTCCCATGGGCAGGGACACCTCCCACTGGATCAGGGGCTCCAAGCTCCATCCAACGTGGCCTTCAACACCTCCAGGGATGGGGCAGTCACAGCTTTCCTGATCACCCAGGTTTTCCTCATCCTCATCGTGAAGAATTTCTTCCTAATGTCTCTCATCTAAATCTTCCCCTTCCAATTTCAAACCACCTTCCCTCGTCCCATCACTCCAGACTCTTGGAAAAAGTCCCTCCCCAGCTTTCCTGGAGCCCCTTTCAGCCCTGGAAGCTGCTCTAAGGTCTCCTCAGAGCCTTCTCCAGGCTGAACAAGCCCAACTCTCTCAGCCTGGCCTCGGACCGGAGGTTCTCCAGCCCTTGGATCATCTCCGTGGTCTCCCCTGGACTCGCTCCAACAGATCCACGTCCTTCCTGTGCTCAGGATTCCAGAACTGGACATGGGTCTCCAGTTGGGGTCTCCCCAAAGCAGAAGGATAAACCCTGGTAGCCCCATCCAAGCTCAGAAGTTCAACTTCAAGCTCTCTCCGCGAGGCAGAGATGGAAGTGAGGAGAGGGCCCACTCACCGATGTGCCACCCGTAGACGGTGTGGACATCAAAGCGCCCGTGGTCCTGGCCGCCCAGCACTCCCGCCAAGGCCTCCCGGAGGCTGCTCTGTAGCTGCGTCACCTTCTCCGCTCCCGGTTCTGCAGTGCTCAGCATCTCTGGAGGCAGGAACGGCCCCCGATAGTCGGGGCTTTCCAGCTTGGCAGCAGCGTTGATGTGGGTGAGCTTGAGCTGGAGGCTCTGGGCCTTGAGGGACTGATCACCTGGGAGGAGAGAAGCAGAATTAGAGATATAGGCCAAGGCCTAGCATAGAGCAGGGTCTTCCTCTTCATTCCAGGCCTACGCTTAATGTCGAGTGGTGTCCCCAGGGCTCAGGGCTGGGTCCAGCCCTGCTCAGTGTCTTTCTCAACGACCTGGATGAAGGCATCAAGGGCTCCCTGAGCAAGTTTTGGGGTGACACTGAGCTGGGGGGAAGCTGCATCTGCTGGAGGGTCAGGAGGCTCCAAAGGGATCTGACCAGGCTGGATCCATGAGCTGAGACCAACCAGATGAGGTTTCACGAGGCCAAATGTTGGGTCCTACCCTTGGGGCACAACAACCCTGGGCAGCTCCAGCCTACGAGAAGTCTGGCTGGAAAGTGCCTGGAGGAGAAGGACCTGAGGGGGTTGGTTGCCAGGGACTGACCATGAGGCAGCAGTGGCCCAGGTGGCCAAGAAGGCTAATGGCATCTTGGCTTGGATGAGAAGCGGTGTGGCCAGCAGGGCCAGGGAGGTTCTTCTCCCTCTGGCCTCAGCCCTGGGGAGACCACTCCTCGAATCCTCAGGGTTAGTTGTGGGTCCTCACTCCAAGCAAGACCTTGAGGGGCTGGAGAACATCTGGAGAAAGGAACGGAGTTGGGGAAGGGGCTGGAGAACAAGGGTTGTGAGGAGCAGCTGAGGGACCTGGGATGCTTCCACCTGGAGAAGAGGAGGCTGAGGGGAGACCTCATTGCTCTCTGCAACTCCCTGAGAGGAGGTTGTAGAGAGGAGGGAGCTGGGCTCTTCTCCCAAGGGACAGGGGACAGGACGAGAGGGAATGGCCTCAAGCTCCACCAGGGGAAGGTCAGGCTGGACATTAGGAGGAAGTTTTTCCCAGAAAGGGTGATTGGTCCCTGGCAGAGGCTGCCCAGGGAGGGGGTTGATTCACCTTCCCTGGAGGGGTTTAAGGGACAGGTGGATCAGGCTCACTATCCTCGCTCCCTGCTGCGGATCTGATGTTCTCAGCCCCATCCCACTGGCGAGAGATGCCCACCTCACCTCGGATCCAAGCGTGGGAGTCGGGCGCCAGCACTCGCTGCAGGTAGGGAGCCTTGGCCTGCTGCAACACACAGAGCGACCACACCAGCTCGGTCAGCAGCGGAGGCTCCAGGCTGTCCAGCTGGCCCTGGAGCTCCTCATGGACCTGTGGAAGGAAACGGCCAAGAGCTCATAGAATCTTAGAACAACCAGGTTGGAAGAGACCCATCGGATCATCGAGTCCAACCATTCCTATCAAACACTAACCCATGGCCCTCAGGACCTCATCCACCCGTCCCTTAAACACCTCCAGGGAAGGGGAATCAACCACCTCCCTGGGCAGCCTATTCCAATGCCCAATGACCCTCTGTGTGAAAAACTTCCTCCTAATCTCCAGCCTAAATCTCCCCTGGTGGAGCTTGAGACCATTCCCTCTCGTCCTGTCCCCTGTCCCTTGGGAGAAGAGCCCAGCTCCCTCCTCTTCACAACCTCCTTTCAGGGAGTTGTAGAGAGTAATGAGGTCTCCTCTCAGCCTCCTGCCTCAGCTCACCGCCTCCATCCTGCAGTCACCGCGCAGCTCGACACAGCCCTGAGGGGCATCTGATGGGCTGAGCCCCTCCTAGAGCTGCTTCTCCCGCAGGGTTATTTGTGGATCCGCTGGAGTGTCAGGAGGCTCCAGAGGGATCTGAACAGGCTGGATCCATGAGCTGAGACCAACAGGATGAGGTTCCAGCAGGCTCAGTGCTGGGTCCCCTCTCCAGCCCCCTCCCCAGCTTCGTTGCTCTTCTCTGGACTTGCTCATGGGATCATGGAGTCCAACCATTCCCATCAATCACTAACCCACGTCCCTCAGCACCTTGTCCACCCATACCTTAAACCCCTCCAGGGAAGGGGATTCCACCACCTCCTGGGCAGCTCTACTAGGGCTGGAGAAACTGTTCCATGAAGAAATCTTTCCTAATGTCCAGTCTGACCATCCCCTGGTGGAGCTTGAGGCCTGTCCTGTCCCTTGGGAGAAGAGCCCAGCTCCCTCCTCTCCACAACCTCCTCTCAGGGAGTTGCAGAGGGCAATGAGGTCTCCCCTCAGCCTCCTCTTCTCCAGGATAAACAACCCCAGGTCCCTCAACTGCTCCTCCTAACCCTTGTTCTCCAGCCCCTTCCCCAGCTCTGTTCCCTTCTCCAGACGTTCTCCAGCCCCTCAAGGTCTTTCTTGGAGTGAAGGGCCCAAAACTGACCCCACGATTCGAGGAGCAGTCTCCCCAGAGGGAGAAGAACCTCCCTGGACCTGCTGGTCACACCGCTTCTCATCCAAGCCAAGATGCCCTTGGCCTTCTTGGCCACCTGGGCCACTGTTGCCTCATGGTCAACCAACCCCCCCCAGGTCCTTCTCCTCCAGGCACTTTCCAGCCAGACTTCTCCTAGGCTGGAGCTGCCCAGGGTTCTTGTGCCCCAAGGGCAGGATCCACCATTAATGGCCTCGTGAAACCTCATCCCATTGGTCTCAGTTCATGGATCCAGCCTGTTCAGGTCCCTTTGGAGCCTCCTGACCTTCAAATGTGCTAAAAGGAAATGCGCAGCCTTCTCTCGCAGGACAAAGTCGGGGAAATGGGAATCACAGAACCGTAAAAGTCATTTACCGTGTTAAAGAATTCCTCACACCCACTAGGCTGGAAGTTCAGGCGAGCGAAAGATAAGATGATTCCACAGAGCTGGGTGACCGACAGCCGCTTGGGGTTGTCTAGGACGTACTGGGAGAGAAAAGAGGACAAACGCAGAGGGTTTTATCCATCCTGAATGAGGAAAAGATCGGAAACACCAGCCAAGAAACACGGCAAGATGGGAAAATGCGAGTGGAAGGTTTTTTTCGTGCTTCCCTGGGGTTTTATTGTGGCACAAGGGAAAAGCTGGGAGCGGAAAGAGTGCTCTGGAATATTCCCACTGGCCCAGTACAGACACAAAAAAGCGCAGGCAGAGAAACTGGGACAGAGCTGGGAAGGGAGAGAAGCTGCTCTGACGCTCAGCACCGATTCCTGATTTCACATGGAAAACGAGCAGCGAGTCCTGTCAGACTCGATTAAAGACGCAGCCCAACTTGAGAAACCAGCGGTGACATCGCCGAGAGCGGCTCTGGGGAGGTCAGGGCTGGGAAACTGCTCTCAGTTCCTGGAAACCGGGACGGATCGTGGGTTCCTCACCACCCCAGGGCCTTCTCCTCACCTGGGCGATGGCCTCGAAGAGCGGCAGGCTGAGCCACTTGAGGAGGGCGAAGGAGCGGATGCAGCGCGTCACCTCCAGGGGCGTCATGGCCGGGACGTGGAGGTGCAGGTCGGTGGCGATCTTCTGGAAGACCTGGGGCTGGTGGAAATTCAGTTTTCCTTAAAGGAGCAAAGAGAAAAGCGGCAGCCGCTTACAAGGAGCTGGTACGGGAGCCGCAGCCTGGAAAGGAGGCGGCGGCAGAGCGAGGGAAAGCACGAAACCATTTGGTGGGACCAAAGGAAGCTCTGGAGGTGCTTTATCGCCTCCCCAAGTTGGCTCGGCCCCATCCTTCCTGCTCAAATCATAGAATAACCAGGTTGGAAGAGACCCAGCGGATCATTAAGTCCAATCATTCCTATCAAACACTAAACCAAGTCCCTCAAGACCTCGTCTACCCAACCCTTAAACACCTCCAAGGAAGGGGAATCAACCACCTCCCTGGGCAGCCTATTCCAATGCACAATGACTCTTTCCATGAAAAACTTCCTCCTAATCTCCAGCCTAAATCTCCCCTGGCGGAGCTTGAGGCCATTCCCTCTTGTCCTGTCCCCTGGCACTTGGGAGAAGAGCCCAGCTCCCTCCTCTCCACAACCTCCTCTCAGGTAGTTGTAGAGAGCAATGAGGTCTCCTCTCAGCCTCCTCTTCTCCAGGATAAACCCCCCCAACTCTCTCAGCTGCTCCTCATAAGGCCTGTTCTCCAGCCCCTTCACCAGCTTCGTGGCTCTTCTCTGGACTCGCTCCAGAACCTCAACATCCTTCTTGTGCTGAGGGGCCCACAACTGAACACAGGATTCAAGGAGTGGCCTCACCAGTGCTGAGTACAGAGGGAGAAGAACCTCCAAATCAAATCAAATCATGTCCTGCTGCACCCACGACCTCTTCACCACAGAATCCTGAATGGGTTTGGTTTGGAAGGGATCTCAAAGATCATCCAGTTCCACCTCCCTGCCATGGGCAGCACCTCCCACTGGATCAGGTTGCTCCAAGCCCCATCCAACGTGGCCTTCAACACCTCCAGGGATGGGATCTGGGCAACCTGGGCCACCACCCAGAAGATCGACTGAAGATGAGCATCTCTTTGCCTCTCCCAGCTTGCTTTATCCCTGCTCGGGTGGCCTTGCACTCCCTACCAAGAGGAAGAGGAGAGCAGGACCATCCATGCTCCTCTAGGAAGAGGAGCTAGAGAGCCAAGATGCTCCTGGGGTCAGGAACGTCATCAAGGTGGCTGCCACCGCCCTAAGTGACCATCAGTGCTTCATGGCTGAAGAGGAGGAAACCAGCACTCAATGTTCTCAAAAGAGAATTAATTTGACATTAGAACATCTTGGGTGGAAAGAAAGCAACTGGATCCAGCCTAATGCACCTCAGCCTCCTCTTCTCTAGCTGGAACCACCCCAGGTCCCTCTTCTACTTCTCCTAACCCTTGTTCTCCAGCCCCTCCCCAGCTTTGTTGCACTTCTCTGGACTCGCTCCAGAGTCTCTACATCCTCCTTGTGGTGAGGGGCCCACAACTGACCCCAGGATTGGAGGAGTGGTCTCACCAGGGCCGAGGCCAGAGGGAGAAGAACCTCCCTGGTCCTGCTGGCCACACCGGTTCTCATCCAGGGCTCGGTGGAACCTCATCCCATTGGTCTCAACCCATGGATCCAAGGAGTTCAGATCCCTCAGGAGAACCTCAAAACCCTCCAGCAGATGCAGCTTCCCCCCAGCTCAGTGTCACCCCTAAACTTGCTCAGGGAGCCCTCGATGCCTTCATCCAGGTCAGTGATGAAGACTCTGAGCAGGGCTGGACCCAGCACTGAGCCCTGGGGACGCCACTTGGCACTGGCCTCCAGCTGGAGTTAACTCCATCTCCCACCACTCTCTGGGCCCTCCAGTCAACCAGTCACGGTAGCAAAGCCACCAAATCCTCACTCGAGTCCCACGGGGAACCCTCAGCAGGTCCCGCTGCCACCCAACCGCTTACCATAAGCGAAAATGAGATCCATGAGGACGTTGAGGCCGAGCTCCGAGTGCTTCTGAATGAGGTGGTAGGACAAGGCTCGGAGCAGGGGCACGCAGCGCCGGTTCTGGTAGGCGAGAGCCAGCGTTATTCTGCGGATGTCCTCGGGGTTGAACTGCTCAGCGATTTCCAGAGCCTGTGGAAAGACGTTTGGAGCAAAGAGTTGAAGGGTGAGGAGCAGATCCCGGTTTTATTCAGAGAAATGTGGAATGGGTTGGGTTGGAAGGGAAAAGACGTTTGGAGCAAAGAGTTGAAGGGTGAGGAGCAGATCCTGGTTTTATTCAGAGAAACGTGGAATGGGTTGGGTTGGAAGGGACTTCAAAGCCCATCCAGTTCCAACCCACTCCCATGGGCAGGGACACCTCCCACTGGATCAGAGGCTCCAAGCTCCATCCAATGTGGCCTTCAACACCCCCAGGGATGGGGCAGCCAACACTGCTCTTGGCAACCTCATCCAGGGCCTCCTCACCCTCATCATGAAGAATTTTTTCTTAAGATCTCATCTCTCTCCTTTTCAGCTTCAAACTGTTCCCCCCTCATCCAATCTCTCCACTTCCCAGCTTTCCTGGAGCCCCTTCAGGGTCTGGAAGCTGCTCCAAGGTCTCCTCAGAGCCTTCTCTTCTCCTGAACAAGCCCAACTCTCTCAGCCTCTCCTTGGACGGGAGGTTCTCCAGCCCTCGCATCATCCTTGGAGCCTCCTCTGGCCCCGTTCCAACAGCTCCATCTCCTTCCTCTGCTGAGGATTCCAGAGCTGGCCCCAACCCTCCAGCTGAGGTGTCCCCAGAGAGGAGCAGAGGGGACAAAGCTGACAACCCTGTTAGACCGAGCTCGGCCTGGTCTCGCGATGCTGTCGTAGCGTTCGTTTAGCCCCAGAGCCGAGAGAGAAGGACACTGGAGCTCACAAGCTACAGATGTTGCTGTGGCAGCTGTTTGGCCAGGCCCAAGCACGGGGGGGCGAGGGCTGAATTTGACGCAGCTGCAGAGGTTCCGAGCCAAAGGCTGGATCCTTCCTCTCACGAGCGACACCAACAGGGACACACTGAGCACCACAAGGGACAAAAGGGACATGGGGACACCCAGAAAAGAAGAGAACTGGGTGATCAGGCCTAGTCAGCACAGGTTCACAGAAGGCAGGTCTTGCCAAACCAACCGGATCACCTTCTATGACAAAGTGACTCGGCTGCTGGACGAGGGAAAGGCTGGGGATGGATCTTCTTGGACTTTAGTAAAATCTTTGAGATGGTTTCCCCCAGCATTCTGCTATGGAAACTGTCACCTCTGGCCTGGACAGGAGAACCATCTCCTGGGTGGAAAACTGGTTGGCTGGAGGGCCCAGAGAGGGGTGGGAGATGGAGTTAACTCCAGCTGGAGACCAGTGACAAGTGGTGTCCCCAGGGCTCAGGGCTGGGTCCAGCCCTGCTCAGCGTCTTCATCAACGACCTGAATGAAGGCATCGAGGGCTCCCTGAGCAAGTTTGGGGGTGACACTGAGCTGGGGGGAAGCTGCATCTGTTGGAGGGTCAGGAGGCTCCAAAGGGACCTGAACAGGCTGGATACATGAGACCAACGGGATGAGGTTTAATGAGGCCAAATGGCAGGTCCTGCCCTTGGGGCACAACAACCCTGGGCAGCTCCAGCCTAGGAGAAGTCTGGCTGGAAAGTGCCTGGAGGAGAAGGACCTGGGGGGGTTGGTTGAGCATGAGGCAACAGTGGCCCAGGTGGCCAAGAAGGCCAAGGGCATCTTGGCTTGGATGAGAAGCAGTGTGGCCAGCAGGGCCAGGGAGGTTCTTCTCCCTCTGGACTGGGCCCTGGTGAGACTGCTCCTCAAATCCTGAGGTCAGTTGTGGGTCCCTCACTCCAAGCAAGACCTTGAGGGGCTGGAGAACGTCTGGAGAAGGGAACGGAGCTGGGGAAGGGGCTGGAGAACAAGGGTTGTGGGAGTGTTTGGGGGACCTGGGGTTGTTCAGCCTGGAGAAGAGGAGGCTGAGGGGAGACCTCATTGTTCTCTGCAGCTCCTGGTGAGGAGGTTGTGGTGAGGTGGGTGCTGGGCTCTTCTCCCAAGGAAGACGAGATGGGACAAGACGAGCAGGTCTCAAGTTGCGCCAGGGGAGGTTTAGATTGTCTCTCAGGAAATATTCCTTCACAGAAAGGGTTCTGAAGCCCTAGTAGAGGCTGCCCAGGGAGGTGGTGGAGTCTCCATCCCTGGAGGTGTTAAATACCACAAGGATATGGCGTTTAGGACATGGTTTAGTGGTGGAGTTGGCAGTGGTGGGTTCATGGTTGAACTCAATGATCTTAAAGGTCTTTTCCAACCCCAACTATTCTGTTGCTTCTACCCTGGTGTGTGGACTGTGTGGAATTCACGTGTTGAAGAACCAAACCTTTCCCTCTGCCGTTACCTGCAGGACGTGGATCATTTAAAGGGAACAAGAGGCCGAAGGAAGAGCCCCAAAAATCTTTACCTTGTCCTCCAGCCGGTCCATCAGCGCTGGGGAGATGTGCCCGACCTTGCTCATCAGCGTCACCACCGTCCGGGTGCCCTCCAGCTCCGTCCAACGCAGCTCCAGCTTCTTGATGACTTCGGGGAGGAGTCTGCTCTCCTTCCCTTGCTTGACGGCCAGGAACTCGGCCAGGGAGGCCAGTTGCCGGAAGGTGAGACGCCGCAGCCGCCACAGCACCTCCTGCTCCACTGACTGCATCTCCCTCTTCTTGGCGTCCACCCCCAGCGAGTAGAGGCTCTTCAGAAGGTTCACCAAGGTTTTATTCCACACCTGAGAGATCTGGGAGCAAAGAGGAAGACGAGAAAGCTGTCGGTCAGAGACAATATATGAGTATTTCTAGCCGGAAAGCTGCATCTGCTGGAGGGTCGGGAGGCTCCAAAGGGACCTGAACAGGCTGGATCCATGAGCTGAGACCAATGGGATGAGGTTTAAGGAGGCCAAATGGCAGGTCCTGCCCTTGGGGCACAACAACCCTGGGCAGCTCCAGCCTAGGAGAAGTCTGGCTGGAAAGTGCCTGGAGGAGAAGGACCTGGGGGGGTTGGTTTAACCTGAGGCAACAGTGGCCCAGGTAGCCAAGAAGGCCAAGGGCATCTTGGCTTGGATGAGAAGCGGTGTGACCAGCAGGGCCAGGGAGGTTCTTCTCCCTCTGGCCTCGGCCCTGGTGAGACTGCTCCTCGAATCCTGGGGTCAGTTGTGGGCCCCTCACTCCAGGAAAGACCTTGAGGGGCTGGAGAACATCTGGAGAAGGGAATGAAGCTGGGGAGGGGCTGGAGAACAAGTCTGAGGGACCTGAGGTTGCTTAGCCTGGAGAAGAGGAGGCTGAGGGGAGACCTCATTGCTCTCTGCAACTCCCTGAGAGGAGGTTGTGGAGAGGAGGGAGCTGGGCTCTTCTCCCAAGGGACAGGACAAGAGGGAATGGCCTCAAGCTCCACCAGGGGAGATTTAGGCTAGAGATTAGGAGGAGGTTTTTCATGGAAAGGGTCATTGGGCATTGGAACAGGCTGCCCAGGGAGGTGGTTGATTCACCTTCCCTGGAGGTGCTTAAGGCACAAGTAGATGAGGCGCTGAGGGACATGGTTTAGTGTTTGATAGGAATGGTTGGACTCAATGATCCAGTGGGTCTCTTCCATCCTGGTTCCTCTATGATTCTATGAAGGGGAAGCCTGAGCATCCTCTTTGTCCTGAGGACACTCAGCTGTCCCCTTGAAGTGACATGGCTGGATCAACAAGCCTAAAACGATGTAGGTGACCCACAGATCATAGAAGGGTTTGGGTTGGAAGGGATCTCAAAGCCCAGCCGGTTTCACCCCCTCCAATGAGCAGGGACACCTCCCACTGGATCAGGGGCTCCAAGCTCCATCCAACGTGGTCTTCAGCACCTCCAGGGACGGGGCAGCTTCTCTGGGCAACCTGTTCCAGGGCCTCAACACCCTCATTGTGAAGAAGTCTAATCTAACTCTCCCTCCTTCCAATTTCAAGCCGTTCCCCGTCACCCTATACCTCCAGGCCTTGGGAAACAGCCCCTTCCCACCATTCCTGGAGCCCCTTGCAGTCCTGGGAGCTCTTTATGCTCTCCAAATCCTTTCCGTGGGACGGAGAGAACCTACCTGATCATCCGTGATGCCACCAGCCCCTTCCCACCTCGCATTCTACCCCCACAACCCTTTCCGTGGGACGGAGAGAACCTACCTGATCATCCGTGATGCCACCAGCCCCTTCCCACCTCGCATTCTACCCCCACAACCCTTTACCATGGGATGGAGAGAACCCACCTGGTCATCCGTGATGTCCACGAGCTGTTGGAAACGTTCATCTCGCACGATACTCCCCGTTTCCAGTTTTTTTTGCGCCGCCAGCCGGGAGAGCTGAGTAATGACTAAGGAGGCTTCGTTGCTGTTGAGAACGTGGAGCTGGCTCAGCTGGAGAAGCTCTTGAGGGCTGGCGGCTCCTTCGATCAAGCCCAAAATCATTTTGTGCTCCGGGCTCCTGGTCTCCTCCACCTCCTCTTTGACGGAGACTCCATCCGACCAGCTGGAAGGGCCCGAGAGGTGAAGGGAAGCGAAAGGCGCTTGAGGAAAAGCTCTCGGCAGCGTCCTCTTCCCGGTCGGCGTCAACAGAGGAATAGGGAAGGCGGGAGAGGACACGAAGGTCCCTAAGCGGCGCCAGCATCGCACCAAGCGCGACGCCATGGCGGACGGAAGGCCCAGAATTCAGCTCCACATCTCAGAAACGCTGGAAAAATAAGAAGACAATCTTAAAAAAAAAAAAGAATTTCCAGGATAAAATAAGGACGAGCAGCCAACTTCCAGGCAGGGCTGTCAGGGAAGGAGATTTTCAACCGGCAACACTGGATGGGAAAAGGGAATAAAAGTTTCCTAGATGCTGAGAGGTAAAACACAACCACGGAAGTGGCATGAAGGGTGCTCTGTGCTCCTTTTTCCACCCCGTGAGGCTCTTCCCATCAGCTTTTCCGGGCGATTTCCCCTCCGACGTCATAGTCTGGGAGGCTAAACCTTGGCTGATTCCTCCCAGAGCCCCCCAAGAACCTCTCGGAGCCACCTCCACCCCATTGAATCACAGAACAACCAGGTTGGAAGAGACCCATCGGATCATTGAGTCCAACCATTCCTATCAAACACTAAACCATGTCCCTCAGCACCTCGTCCACCCGTCCCTTAAACACCTCCAGGGAAGGGGAATCAACCACCTCCCTGGGCAGCCTATTCCAATGCCCAATGACCCTTTCTGTGAAAAACTTCCTCCTAATCTCCAGCCTAAATCTCCCCTGGTGGAGCTTGAGGCCATTCCCTCTCGTCCTGTCCCCTGTCCCTTGGGAGAAGAGCCCAGCTCCCTCCTCTCTACAACCTCCTTTCAGGTACTTGTAGAGAGCAATGAGATCTCCTCTCAGCCTCCTCTTCTCCAGGATAAACCCCCCCAGCTCTCTCAGTTGTTCCTCATAAGGCCTGTTCTCCAGCCCCTTCACCAGCTTCGTTGCTCTTCTCTGGACTCTCTCCAGAGCCTCAACATCCTTCTTGTGCTGAGGGGCCCACAACTGAACACAGGATTCAAGGAGCAGCCTCACCCGTGCCGAGTACAGAGGGAGAATCACCTCCCTGGACCTGCTAGTCACACCGTTCCTGATCCAAGCCAGGATGCCATTGGCCTTCTTGGCCCCCTGGGCACACTGCTGCCTCATGGTCAGTCTCTATCAACCAACCCCCCCAGGTCCCTCTCCTCCTGGCAGTTTTCCAGCCAGACTTCTCCCAGTCTGTAGCTCTGCATAGGGTTGTTGTGCCCCAAGTGCAGGACCTGCCATTTGGCCGTGTTAAACCTCATCCCATTGGACTCAGCCCATGGATCCAGCCTGTTCAGGTCCCTTTGCAGAGCCTCCCTACCCTCCAGCAGATCCACACTCCCACCCAGCTTAGTGTCATCTGCAAACTTGCTAAGGGAGCACTCAATGCCTTCATCCAGGGCTGAGAGGCCCCCAAGCTCTGCTCTGCCCCCCAGGTTCCTCCTCCTCAACTCCTCCAGGTCCAGCCTCTTTATCTTGGAGCCCCCCAGAACACTTCGAATCCCCCCGGATCCTCCCCCTGCACCCCTGACCCCCTTAATTCACCTCACAGACCCCCACAAATCCTCCCCCTCCACCCCGACCCCCCTCATCCTCCTCACAGACCCCCCCAGATCCTTCCCCTGCACCCCTGACCCCCCTCATCCTCCTCACAGACCCCCCAGATCCTTCCCCTGCACCCCGACCCCCCTAATTCTCCTCACAGACACCCCCAGATCCTTCCCCTGCACCCCTGACCCCCCTCATCCTCCTCACAGACCCCCCAGATCCTTCCCCTGCACCCCTGACCCCCCTCATCCTCCTCACAGACCCCCCAGATCCTTCCCCTCCACCTCTGACCCCTCTAATCCTCCTCACAGACCACCCAGATCCTTCCCCTCCACCTCTGACCCCTCTAATCCTCCTCACAGACCACCCAGATCCTCCCCCTCCACCTCTGACCCCCCTCATCCTCCTCACAGACCCCCCAGATCCTCCCCCTCCACCTCTGACCCCCCTCATTCTCCTCACAGACCCCCCAGATCCTTCCCCTCCACCCCTGACCCCCCTAATTCTCCTCACAGACCCCCCAGATCCTCCCCCTCCACCTCTGACCCCTCTAATCCTCCTCACAGACCCCCCAGATCCTTCCCCTCCATCCCCGACCACCCTAATTCTCCTCACAGACCCCCCAGATCCTCCCCCTCCACCTCTGACCCCCCTCATCCTCCTCACAGACCTCCCAGATCCTTCCCCTGCACCCCTGACCCCCCTAACTCACCTCAGAGAACCCCACAAATCCTTCCCCTTCATCCCTGATCCCAGTTCTCCTCAGGGCTCCCCAAAACCCTTTCTCCTCCCTCAAAGACCCTCAAACCCTTTCTCCACCTCCCCATTCCCCTCAGAGCCCCCCCCAAACCCTTTCCCCTCCCCTCAGAGCGCCCCCCGGGCCCGCCCCACCCTGACCTCTCCCGCCTCGGCCTCACGCCGGGCCCGCCAAGGGTGGGCGACGCGGCCCGACGACGTCATCGCTCCGCGCCCGGCGCCGAGGCCGGGAGCGCCTGAGCGGATTGGCTGAGAAGGGGAGAGGGGCGGGGCGAAGCGCGCAGGCGCGGGTTCTCATTGGCTGAGGCGTGGCCATTGAAGGACATGTAAGGAACGGGGCTAGGAGCGCAGTAGCCCCAGTCCAATGGTTGGACTCGATGATCCGATGGGTCTCTTCCAACCCGGTTGTTCTATGGTTCTATAGCTGAAATGGAGCGAGGGGCGGGGCGAGAGGCTCAGTCGCGGGTTTTCATTGGCTGAGGCGGCGCCGTTGCGTCTCATTAAGGGGAGGGACTAGGAGCGCGGGGG
>JAUMJK010002777.1:0-13070 GCA_033558105.1 Coccyzus lansbergi
TATGGGGGTCTCTATGGGGTCTCTATGGGACTCTATGGGGTCTCTATGGGGCTCTGTGGGACTCTATGGGGTCTCTATGGAGCTCTGTGGGGCTCTATGGGGTCTCTATGGAGCTCTATGGGTCTCTATGGGGCTCTATGGAGTCTCTATGAAGCTCTATGGGACTCTATGGGGTCTCTCTGGAGCTCTATGGGACTCTATGGGGTCTCTATGGAGCTCTATGGGACTCTATGGGGTCTCTATGGAGCTCTATGGGGCTCTATGGGGTCTCTATGGAGCTCTGTGGGGCTCTATGGGGTCTCTATGAAGCTCTATGGGTCTCTATGGGGCTCTATGGAGTCTCTATGAAGCTCTATGGGACTCTATGGGGTCTCTCTGGAGCTCTATGGGACTCTATGGGGTCTCTATGGAGCTCTGTGGGGCTCTATGGGGTCTCTGTGGAGGTCTATGGGACTCTATGAGGCCCTATGGAGTCTCTATGGGTCCCTATAGGTCTCTATGAAGCTCTATGGAACTCAGTGGAACTCAATGTGGTCTCTATGAGTCTCTATGGGGTCTCTATGGGTCCCTATGGGACTCTATGGGTTGCTATAGGTCTCTATGGACTCTCTGTGGGTCCCTATGGAGCTCTATGAGTCTCTATGGAGTCTCTATGGGACTCAATGGGTCCCTATTGGGCCTCTGTGGAGCTCTATGGGAGTCAATGGGGACTCTATGGAGTCTCTGTGGAGCTCTATGGAGCTCTATGAGGCTCTATGGGACTCAATGGGGTCTCTATGAGGCTCTATGGGGTCTCTATGGGCTCGATGAGGTCTCTATGGGTCTCTATGGACTCTCTGTGGGTCCCTATGGAGCTCTATGAGTCTCTATGGGTCCCTATGGGACTCAATGGGGTCTCTATGGATCTCTATGAAGATCTATTGGGTCTGTATGGAGTCTCTATGGGACTCAGTGGGTGTCTATGGGCTCTCTATGGAGCTCTATGGGGTCTCTATGAGGCTCTATGGGGTCCCTGTGGGTCCCTATGGGGTCTCTATGAGCCTCTGTGTGGACACGAGAACGTGGGGTTCGGGTTCACTCACTGGGACCTGAGGTCACCAAGAGCCATGAGAACAGGAGGTCTGGGGCCACCAGGAGGGACCTGAGGCCACCAGCAGCCGTTGGGCCACCAGGGGAGGGCGTGTGGCTACCAAGAGCCGTGAGAACAAGAGGTTCGGGGCCACTGGGAGGGGAACTGGGGCTCACTGGGAGAGGGACGGGGGCCACTGGGAGGCTGACCGGGCCCCCCCCCCGGTGGCTACCGGTTTGGCCCTGGTGGCTACCGTTGTTCCTCCCCGCAGGGCCATGGGGCGTCCGCGCTGCGGGGTCCCCGACCAGTTCGGGTCGGAGCTGAAGGCCAACGTGCGGCGGCGCCGCCGCTTCGCCACGCAAGGCCTCACCTGGGACAGGATGCCCATCACCTACAGGTGGGCGGCCGTGGGGCGGCCGTGGGGCGGCCGTGGGGTGGCCGTGGGGCGGCCGTGGGGTGGCCGTGGGGCGCAGCGGGGCCTTGGCGGGGCACTACACGGCTCCTCCTGCCCCATAGATCCGGCCACATGGAGGCTGCTTGAGCTCCTCCAGCCCCATAGCTGCTCCTCCAGCCCCATAGATGCTGCTTGAGCTCTTCCAGCCCCATAGCTGCTCCTCCAGCCCCATAGATGCTCCTCAAGCTGCACAGATCCAGCCCCATAGATGCTGCTTGACCTCCTCCAGCCCCATAGATGCTCCTCCAGCCCCACAGATGCTCCTCCAGCCCCATAGCTGCTCCTCAAGCTGCTCCTCCAGCCCCATAGATGCTGCTTGACCCCCTCCAGCCCCATAGATCCAGCCCCATAGACACTCCTCCCGCCCCATAGACATTTTTCAAGCTCCTCCAGCTCCATAGATCCAGCCCCATAGACGCTCCCCAAGCTCTATAGATCCAGCCCCATAGACACTCCTCCAGCCCCATAGATCCAGCCCCATAGACGCTCCTCCAGCCCCATAGATCCAGCCCCATAGCTGCTCCTCCAGCTCCATAGATCCAGCCCCATAGACACTCCTCAAGCTGCATAGATCCAGCCCCATAGACACTCCTCCAGCTCCATAGATCCAGCCCCATAGACACTCCCCAAGCTCCTCCAGCCCCATAGATGTTCCTCCAGCCCCATAGATCCAGCCCCATAGCTGCTCCTCCAGCCCCATAGATCCAACTCCATAGACACTCCTCCTGCCCCATAGACACTTCTCAAGCTCCTCCAGCCCCATAGATCGAGCCCCATAGACCCAACTCCATAGCTGCTCCTCCAGCCCCATAGATCCAACTCCATAGACACTCCTCCAGCCCCATAGACACTCCTCGTGCTCCTCCAGCCCCATAGATCCAGCCCCATAGCTGCTCCTCCAGCCCCATAGATCCAGCCCCATAGCCGCTCTCCCCAAGCTCCTCCAGCCCCATAGATCCAGCCCCATAGACCCAACTCCATAGCTGCTCCTCAGGCCAATCTCCTCCAGCCCCATAGCTGCTCCTCCAGCCCCATAGATCCAACCCCATAGACACTCCCCAAGCTCCTCCAGCCCCATAGATGCTCCTCCAGCCCCATAGATCCAGCCCCACAGACACTCCTCAAGCTCTGTAGATCCAGTCCCATAGATCCAACTCCATAGATGCTCCTCAGGCCAATCTCCTCCAGCCCCATAGACACTCCTCAAGCTCCTCCAGTCCCATAGATTCAGCCCCATAGATGTTCCTCCAGCCCCATAGATCCAGCCCCATAGACACTCCCCAAGCTCCTCCAGCCCCATAGACCCAACTCCATAGATGCTTCTCAGGCCAATCTCCCCCAGCCCCATAGCTGCTCCTCCCGCCCCATAGATCCAGCCCCATAGATGTTCCTCCAGCCCCATAGATCCAGCCCCATAGACACTCCTCCAGCGCCATAGATCCAGCCCCATAGACACTCCCCAAGCTCCTCCAGCCCCATAGACCCAACTCCATAGATGCTTCTCAGGCCAATCTCCTCCAGCCCCATAGCTGCTCCTCCAGCCCCATAGATCCAGCCCCATAGATGTTCCTCCAGCCCCATAGATCCAGCCCCATAGACGCTCCTCCAGCCCCATAGATCCAGCCCCATAGCTGCTCCTCCAGCTCCATAGATCCAGCCCCATAGACACTCCTCCAGCCCCATAGATCCAGCCCCATAGACCCAACTCCATAGCTGCTCCTCCGGCCAAGCTCCTCCAGCCCCACAGATCCAGCCCCACAGATCCAGCCCCACAGATCCAGCCCCATAGCCGCTCTCCCCAAGCTCCTCCAGCCCCATAGATCCAGCCTCATAGGTTCAACTCCATAGATGCTCCTCAAGTCCCTCTCCTCCAGCCCCATAGACACTCCTCAAGCTCCTCCAGCCCCATAGATCCAGCCCCACAGATCCAGCCCCATAGCCGCTCTCCCCAATCTCCTCCAGCCCCATAGATCCAGCCCCATAGATGCTCCTCCAGCCCCATAGATCCAGCCCCATAGCCGCTCCCCAAGCTCCTCCAGCCCCATAGACCCAACTCCATAGATGCTTCTCAGGCCAATCTCCTCCAGCCCCATAGCTGCTCCTCCAGCTCCATAGATCCAGCCCCATAGACACTCCTCCAGCCCCATAGATCCAGCCCCATAGACACTCCTCCAGCCCCATAGATCCAGCCCCATAGACACTCCTCCAGCCCCATAGATCCAGCCCCATAGACACTCCTCAAGCTGCATAGATCCAGCCCCATAGATCCAGCCCCATAGATGTTCCTCCAGCCCCATAGATCCAGTCCCATAGATGTTCCTCCAGCCCCATCGATCCAGCCCCATAGACACTCCTCCAGCCCCATAGATCCAGCCCCATAGCTGCTCCTCCAGCCCCATAGATCCAGCCCCATAGACACTCCTCAAGCTGCATAGATCCAGCCCCATAGATCCAGCCCCATAGATGTTCCTCCAGCCCCATAGATCCAGCCCCATAGCCGCTCCTCCAGCCCCATAGATCCAGCCCCATAGCTGCTCCTCCAGCCCCATAGATCCAGCCCCATAGCTGCTCCTCCAGCCCCATAGATCCAGCCCCATAGACACTCCTCCAACCCCACAGATCCAGCCCCATAGCCGCTCTCCCCAAGCTCCTCCAGCCCCATAGACACTCCTCCAGCCCCATAGATCCAACTCCATAGACACTCCTCCTGCCCCATAGATCCAGCCCCATAGACCCAACTCCATAGATGCTTCTCGGGCCAATCTCCTCCAGCCCCATAGATCCAGCCCCATAGCTGCTCCTCCAGCCCCATAGATCCAGCCCCATAGACCCAACTCCATAGGTGCTCCTCAAGTCCCTCTCCTCCAGCCCCATAGACACTCCTCAAGCTCCTCCAGCCCCATAGATCCAGCCCCACAGATCCAGCCCCACAGCCGCTCTCCCCAAGCCCCTCCAACCCCCCCGCCCCCCAACTCTCTGTCTTTCCCCTCAAGCATCCAGAACTTCACCCCCAAGGTGGGGGAGGCGGCGACGCTCAGCGCCATCCGCCGCGCCTTCGCCGTGTGGGCCTCGGCCGCCCCTTCCTTGCGCTTCCGGGAGGTTCCCTACCCCGAGATCCGCTCGGGCCGCTCCCCGCAGGCCGACATCATGGTCCTCTTCGCCGAGGGCTTCCACGGCGACAGCTCCCCCTTCGACGGGCCCGGGGGCTTCCTGGCCCACGCCTACTTCCCGGGACCCCACATCGGGGGGGACACCCACTTCGACGCCGACGAGCCCTGGACCTCCCGCGGCGACGACCTCAGCGGTGAGACGGGCCCGGACGGGGCCTCCCGGGACACTCTGGGGGCTTCTGGGTCCAGTTTGGGGGCCTCCTGGAGCCATTTTGGAACCTTCTAGGTCCAATTTAGAACCTTCTAGGTCCAGTTTACAACCTCCTAGACCAGTTTGGGCTCTTCTAGGACCAGTTTGGCACCTCCAGGAGCCATTTTGGAACCTTCTAGGTCCAATTTACAACCTTCTAGCTCCAGTTTACAACCTTCTAGACCAGTTTGGGCTCTTCTAGGACCAGTTTGGTGTCTCCAGGAGCCATTTTAGAACCTTCTAGGTCCAGTTTACAACCTCCTAGCTCCAGTTTACAACCTTCTAGACCAGTTTGGAGTCTTCTAGGACCAGTTTGGGGCCTTTTAGGACCAGTTTAGAAGCTTCTAGGACCAGTTTGGTGCCTCCAGGAACCACAGTGACTCCATCTTGATCCAACATGGAGCCTCCAGGAGCCATTTTGGAACCTTCTAGACCCAATTTACAACCTTCTAGCTCCAGTTTACAACCTTCTAGCTCCAGTTTACAACCTCCTAGACCAGTTTGGGGACTTTTAGGACCAGTTTGGAGTCTTCTAGGACCAGTTTGGTGCCTCCAGGAGCCATTTTGGAACCTTCTAGACCCAATTTAGAACCTTCTAGGTCCAGTTTACAACCTTCTAGGTCCAGTTTACAACCTTCTAGACCAGTTTGGGCTCTTCTAGGACCAGTTTGGTGCCTCCAGGAGCCATTTTAGAACCTTCTAGGTCCAGTTTACAACCTTCTAGGTCCAGTTTACAACCTTCTCGACCAGTTTGGGTCCTTCTAGGTCCAGTTTGGTGCCTCCAGGAGCCATTTTGGAACCTTCTAGGTCCAATTTAGAACCTTCTAGGTCCAGTTTACAACCTCCTAGACCAGTTTGGGCTCTTCTAGGACCAGTTTGGGGCCTTTTAGGACCAGTTTGGAGTCTTCTAGGACCAGTTTGGTGCCTCCAGGAACCACAGTGACTCCATCTTGATCCAACATGGAGCCTCCAGGAGCCATTTTGGAACCTTCTAGACCCAATTTACAACCTTCTAGCTCCAGTTTACAGCCTCCTAGACCAGTTTGGGCTCTTCTAGGACCAGTTTGGGGCCTTTTAGGACCAGTTTGTGTCCTTCTGGGTCCAGTTTGGTGCCTCCGGCCGCCATTTTGTACCCTCCGGCCGCCATTTTGTAACCTCCGGCAGCCATTTTGTACCCTCCGGCCGCCATTTTCCCCCCAGTTTGTTGCCTCCTTGGCCCCTGGGAGGCCTCCCCCTTCACCTCCAGCCCTTTGCCTCCGCTCTTGGCTCCAACCCGGAGCCTCTCGGCCCTCGTCCGGAACCTTCCGGGACGTTCTCTCCCCCTCAGGGAACGACGTGTTCCTGGTGGCCGTCCACGAGCTGGGCCACGCGCTGGGGCTGGAGCACTCCAGCGACCCCTCGGCCATCATGGCTCCCTTCTACCAGTGGATGGACACCGACGCCTTCGTCCTGCCCGACGACGACCGACGAGGGATACAGCAGCTCTACGGTGCGGCCGCGGGCGCCACCTCCGCTCCTTCTCCTCCATCCTGGCTCCATCTTGGCTCCATCTTCGATCTGTCTTGTCTCCATAGAAACCAGTGGGAACCAATAGAGCCCAATGGGACTCATAGAAACTAATGGGAACCATAGAAACCAATGGGACACATAGAGAACAATGGGACCAATAGAAACCAATGGGACCCAATAGAAACTAATGGGACTCATAGAAAGCAATGGGACCAATAGAAACCAATGGGAACCATAGAAACCAATGGGACCCATAGAGCCCAATGGGACCCATAGAGAACAATGGGACCCAATAGAAACCAATGGGACCCATAGAAACTAATGGGACACATAGAAACCAATGGGACACAATAGAAACCAATGGGACCCATAGAGAACAATGGGAACCAATAGAAACCAATGGGACCCATAGAGACCAATGGGAACCATAGAGAGCAATGGGACCCAATAGAGAACAATGGGACCCATAGAGACCAATGGGACTCATAGAAACTAATGGGACTCATAGAAACCAATGGGACCAATAGAAACCAATGGGAACCCATAGAAACTAATGGGACCCATAGAGAACAATGGGACCCAATGAGAACCATAGAGACCAATGGGACCCATAGAAACCAGTGGGACTCATAGAAACGAATGGGACCAATAGAAACCAATGGGACCCAATAGAAGCCAATGGGACCCAATAGAAGCCAATGGGACCCAATAGAAGCCAATGGGACCAATAGAAGCCAATGGGACCCAATAGAAACTAATGGGACTCATAGAAACCAATGGGACCCATAGAGCCCAATGGGACCCATAGAGAACAATAGGAACCAATAGAAGCCAATGGGACCCAATAGAAATCAATGGGACCCAATGAGAACCATAGAGACCAATGGGACTCATAGAGACCAATGGGACCCAATAGAAGTCAATGGGACCAATAGAAGCCAATGGGACCCAATAGAAACCAATGGGACCAATAGAAGCCAATGGGACCCAATAGAAGCCAATGGGACCCAATAGAAACCAATGGGACCAATAGAAGCCAATGGGACTCCATCTTGTCTCCCCTTTTGGCTCCATCTCCTCCATCTTGTCCCCGTCCCCTCATCTTCTCCTCCATCTTGTCTCCCTCTTCTCCATCTTATCTCCATTCTCCCCATCTTGGCTCCATCCCTTTTCCCTCACTTCTCTCCATTTTCTCTCCCTTTTCCCTCATTTTCCCACTTTTCTCTCCCTTTTCTCTCCCTTTTTCTCTCCCTTTTTCTCTCTTCTCCATCTTGGCTCCATCCCCTCATCTTTCATCTCCACCATCCTGTCTCCATCTCGTCTCCGTCTCCTCCATCTTGCTTCCCTCCCCTCACATGACCATTTTGCCCTCAAACATGATGCTTTACAGGTTGAAAACAGAGCCTTCTCAGGGAAAACGTAGTCTTTGAGGTGAAAACTCAGGCTTTGAGGGGAAAACGATAGAATTTGAGGGGGAAATGGAGGACAATGGGGGAAAAGGGAGGAGAATGAGGGGGAAATGGAGGAGAATGAGGGGGAAATGGAGGAGAATGAGGGGAAAATGGAGGAGAATGAGAGGGAAAAGGGAGGATTTGAAGGCAAACGGCTGTTGATCTCCGTCCGTCTGTCCCTCAGGCTCGGGTCCCGGCCCCAGTTGGCCCCCGGGCGCCCCCCGGACGACCCCGGCCCTGCCGCGCGAGCCCGAGAAGCCGCCGGGACCCCCCTACGGCCCCAGGATCTGCGACGGCAACTTCGACACCATCGCCGTGCTCCGGGGGGAGATGTTCGTCTTCAAGGTCAGCCCCGGAGCCGCCACCTTGGACCCCGGAGCCTCCACCTTGGACCCCAAAGCCTCCACCTTGGGCTAGGAGGGTCCTGGGGGGGCGGCTCCAAGATGGCGGCGGCTCCAAGATGGCTTCCTCTGGCCCCGAGCAGGAGCGATGGTTCTGGAGGGTGAGGGACGGCCGGGTCCTGGACGGGTACCCCCTGCCCATCGGCCACTTCTGGGTGGGGCTGCCGCCCTCCATCAGCTCGGCCTACGAGAGGCGCGACGGCAAGTTCGTCTTCTTCAAGGGTGAGAGGCGAACGGAAGCTGCCGGAAAGGATGGGGGAGGGGTGGGGAATGAGAGGGACCAATGGGAACCCATAGAGACCAGTGGGAACCCATAGAGAGCAATGGGAACCCATAGAGACCAATGGGACCCATAGAGACCAATGGGAACCCATAGAGACCAATGGGTACCCATAGAGACCAATGGGATCCATAGAGACCAATGGGAGCCATAGAGACCAATGGGATCCATAGAGACCAATGGGATACATAGAGACCAATGGGAGCCATAGAGACCAATGGGACCTAATAGGAACCAATGGGAACAATAGAAATCAATGGGACCCATAGAAACCAATGGGACCCAATAGAAGGCAATAGGACCCAATAGAAGTCAATGGGAACAATAGAAACCAATGGGACCCATAGAACCCAATAGGATCCATAGAAAGCAATGGGACCCATAGAGACCAATGGGACTCATAGAAAGCAATGGGACTCAATAGAAACCAATGGGAGTCATAGAAACCAATGGGACTCATAGAGTCCAATGAGACTCATAGAAACTAATGGGACACAGAGAACCCAATGGGAGCCAATAGAAGCCAATGGGACCCAATAGAGAGCAATGGGACCCAATAGAGGCCAATAGGACCCATAGAGATAAATGGGACCCAATAGAAACCAATGGGACCCAATAGAAACCAATGGGACCCATAGAAGCCAATGGGACTCCATAGAAGCCAATGGGAACTCCATAGAGACCAATGGGACCCATAGAAACCAATGGAAACCAGTAGGAATCAATGGGACCCATAGAGAGCAATGGGACCCAATAGAAGCCAATGGGACCTATAGAAACTAATGGGAACCAGTAGAGCCCAATGGGAACCATAGAGAGCAATGGGACCCAATAGAAACTAATGGGACCCAATAGAAACCAATGGGATCCATAGAGCCCTATGGGACCAATAGAGCCCAGTGGGACCCAGTAGAAGCCAATAGGAACCATAGAAACCAATGGGACCCAATAGGAATCAATGGGACCCAATAGAATCTAATGGACCAAATAGAAACCAATGAGATACATAGAATCCAATGGGACCCAACAGAGACCAATGGGACCCAATAGAAGCCAATGGGAACCATAGAAATCAATGGGACCCATAGAAACCAATGGGACCAATAGAAACCAGTGGGAACCAATAGAAACCAGTGGGAACCATAGAAACCAATAGAAACCAATGGGACCCATAGAGAGCAGTGGGACACATAGAACGCAATGGGACCCAACAGAGTCCAATGGGAACCAATAGCAACTAATGGGACCATAGAAACCAATGGGACCCACAGAACCCAATGGCGGCTGGTGGGTGGGTGGGGGGGGGGGGCGGGGGCCATCCCTGGAGCCCGTGCGGCGCCAGTGGTGTCTCCAAGCTGTGCGCCCCGGGTCAGGTGACCGTCACTGGGTGTTCTCGGAGGCGGCGCTGGAGCCCGGCTACCCGCGGGCCCTGCCGGAGATGGGCCGAGGGGTGCCCCGCGACCGCCTGGACGCCGCCCTCTTCTGGCCCCCCTCGGGCCACACCTACCTCTTCCGCGGCAACAAGTGAGTGGGGAACCTTCCGGAGACCTTCCGGAGACCTTCTCCGCTTTCCCGGGACCTTCTGGGGCTTTTTCTGAGAACTTCCTCAACTCTCTCTCCGGACACTCTGGGACCTCCCGGAACCTTCTCAACTTTCTCGGCACCTTCCGGAACCTTCTCAACTTTCTCGGCACCTTCCGGAACCTTCTCAGCTCTCTCAGGACCTTCCGGGGCTTTCTGGGACCTTCTCGACCCTCTTGGGATTGTGACTCTCTGGGACCTCTTGCCTTCCCCATTCATCTCCAGTGGGACCCGGGAGGCCACGCCCACTCGCTATGGACACGCCCACAGCCCTCCCAGTGCCTCCCCAGTACGTCCCAGCATCACTTACAGCGCTCCCAGTATCTCCCGGTGCCTTTTTAAGGGGCTTTAGTGTCTCCTCATTCGCCTCAATGGGAGCTGAGGCCACGCCCCCTTTTAGGTCCCTATTGGTTTTAATGGGACCTTAGGCCACGCCCCCTCCTATTGACTCCAATGGGAGCTGAAGCCTCACTCTCCCTATTGACTCTAATGGGAGCTGAGTCCTCACTGCCTATTGATTTCAATGGGAGCTGAGGCCACGCCCCCTCCTATTGACTCTCATAGGAGCTGAAGCCTCACTCTCCCTATTGACTCCAATGGGAGCTTAGGCCACGCCCCCTCCATTGACTCCAATGGGAGCTGAGGCCTCACTCACTCCTATTGACTCTAATAGGAGTTGAGGCCTCACTCTCCCTATTGACTCCAATGGGAGCTGAAGCCACGCCCCCTCCTATTGACTCTAATAGGAGTTGAGGCCTCACTCTCCCTATTGACTCCAATGGGAGCTGAGGCCTCACTCACTCCTATTGACTCCAATGGGAGCTGAGGCCTCACTCTCCCTATTGACTCTAATGGGAGCTGAAGCCACGCCCCCTCCTATTGACTCTAATAGGAGCTGAAGCCTCACTTCCTCCTATTGACTCCAATGGGAGCTGAGGCCTCACTCACTCCTATTGACTCCAATGGGAGCTGAGGCCTCACTCTCCCTATTGACTCTAATGGGAGCTGAAGCCACGCCCCCTCCTATTGACTCCAATGGGAGCTGAGTCCTTACTCTCCCTATTGACTCTAATGGGAGCTGAAGCCACGCCCCCTCCTATTGACTCCAATGGAAGCTGAGTCCTTACTCTCCCTATTGACTAATGGGAGCTGAGGCCACGCCCCTCCTATTGACTCTAATGGGAGCTGAGGCCACGCCCCCTCCTATTGACTTCTATGGGAGCTGAGGCCTCGCTCCCTCCCATTGAGCTTAGGCCACGCCCCCTCCCCTTTATCCCAATGGGAGCTGAGGCCACGCCCCTTTCTCCCTTATAAGGGACCTCCTGGTGCCATTTCAACCCCATGAGGAGCTTCCTCAAGACCCGCTTAGCCCTCCCAGTGCCTCCCAGTGGCCACCAGCGCCCTCCCCTCCCCCCCTCTCCTTGTAGGTACTACCGCTTTAACGAGGAGACTCGCGCCGTGGACCCCGAGTACCCCAAGGGCATCGAGGTCTGGGCCGGCGTCCCCGAGGGGCCCCGAGGAGCCTTCGTGGGGCCCGACGAGGGTAAGGAGAGGAACTGGGAGGGACTGGGAGGGACTGGGAGGGGCAATGGGGGCACTGGGAGGGGCAACGGGGGCACTGGGAGGGGCAATGGGGGCACTGGGAGGGGCAACGGGGGCACTGGGAAGGGGATTGGGGGCACTGGGAGGGGCAATGGGGGCACTGGGAGGGGCAATGGGGGCACTGGGAGGGGCAACGGGGGCACTGGGAAGGGGATTGGGGGCACTGGGAGGGGCAATGGGGGCACTGGGAAGGGGATTGGGGGCACTGGGAGGGGCAACGGGGGCACTGGGAGGGGCAACGGGGGCACTGGGAGGGGCAACGGGGGCACTGGGAAGGGGATTGGGGGCACTGGGAGGGGCAACGGGGGCACTGGGAAGGGGATTGGGGGCAATGGGAGGGGCAATGGGCGCACTGGGAGGGGCAATGGGGGCACTGGGAAGGGGATTGGGGGCAATGGGAAGGACTGGGAAGGGGACTGGGGGCAATGGGAGTGGGACTGTGGCTACTGGGATGGCGGTTGGGGGGAGTCCCAGCCTCTCCCAGTGCTCCCAGTTGACTCCCTCGCTCTCCCCCTTCTCCCCCCCCCCCCCCTACAGCCTATACCTACTTCTACAAGTCCGGCCGCTACTGGAAGTTCGACAACCGGGCCCTGCGCGTCCTGCCCGGCTACCCCCGCTCGGCCTTGCGCGACTGGCTGGGCTGCTCCCAGCCCCCCACGTCCTCTCCCGGTGACGGCGACAGCGACGTCGTCATCGTGGAAGTCGGGAGCTCGGGGGCCTCGTCGCTGGCGGCGGCCGTCGCCACCTCGGCCCTGGCCCTGGCGGCCCTGGCGGCCACGCTCGCCACCCTGGGGCTGCTGTGGCGCCGCCGCGGGGCCCCCAAGCCCCTCCTGCGCTGCCAGCGCTCCCTGCTGCCCCGCGTCTGACACCAGTGCTCCCAGCAAGGCCTCCCCGGAGCCGTCCCCAGGGGCCCCCCAGGTACTCCCCCCGCCACGACCCAGCGACTCCTCTGTTCGGCCTTAGTGGGAGCCAGGAGGCCACGCCCGCTCGCGATGGACACGCCCACAGCCCCCCCCCGGTATCGCTTACAGCCCTCCCAGTATCTCCCAAGGGGCCTCAGTGGCGCCCCATTCGCCTCAATGGGAGCGGAGGCCACGCCCACTTTTAGACCTGGATTGGTTGTAATGGGGGCTTAGGCCACGCCCCTCCTGTTGACTCTAATGGGAGTGGAAGCCACGCCCCTCCTATTAACCTCACTCTCTCCCATTGACTCTAATGGTAGTTTAGGCCACACCCCCTATTGACTCTAATGGGAGTTGAGGCCACGCCCCCCTCCTGTTGACTCTAATGGGAGTGGAAGCCACGCCCCCTCCTATTAACGCTAATGGGAGCTGAGGCCACGCCCCCTCCTATTGACTCTAAT
>JAUMJK010002778.1:0-13041 GCA_033558105.1 Coccyzus lansbergi
ATGGGGTGTGCTCTGTGACCCCCCCCCTAACGTGTGCAAAACGTACCCAGGAAATTGGGGGGGGCCCTGACACACCCGCTTGGCCCACTAGGCCTTAACACTGGGGTCACCGGAGGACCCCCCCCCCCCACCCCTCAAAAAATATTGGGGTCAACAGAGCCCCCACCCAAAATATTTAGGTCACTGGAGTGCCCCCCCCCCCAATATTGGGATCACTAGAGCCTCTTCATCTAATATTGGGGTCACTAGAGCCTCTTCATCTAAATATTGGGGTCACTGGAGTCGTCTCCCCCCAAAATATTTGTGTTACTGGAGTCCCCCCTCCCTAAATATTGGGGCTACTGGAGCTGCCCTCCCCAAAATATTGGGGTCACTGGAGTGTTACCTCCCCAAATATTGGGGTTACTGGAGTGCCCACTCTTAATACTGGGGTCACTGGAGTCCCACCCCCCAAATATTGGGTCACTGGAGTTCCCCCTCCCTAAATATTGGGGTTACTGGAGTGCCCTCCCCCTAAAACTGGGGTCACTGGAGTTGCCCCTCCCCAAATATTTAGGTTACTGGAATACCCCCTCCTACATATTGGGGTTACTGGAGTGCCCTCCCCCTAAAATTGGGGTCACTGGAGCTGCCCCTCCCCAAATATTGGGGTCACTGGAGCCCCCCCTCCCCAAATATTGGGGTTACTGGAGTGCCCACCCCCCAAATATTGGGGCTACTAGAGTCCCCTCTTCCCCAATATTGGGGTCAACAGAGCCCCCCCTCCCCAAATATTGGGGCTATTGGAGTGTCCACCCCAAATATTGGGGTCACTGGAGTTCCACCCCCTAAATATTGGGGTTACTGGAGTGCCCTCCCCAAATACTGGGGTCACTGGAGCCACCCCTCCCCAATATTGGGGTCACTGGAGCGCCCCCCCCAAATATTTTGGTTGTTGGAGTGACCCCAACCCCTAATATTGGGGTTACTGGAGTCCCCCCTCCCCAAATATTGGGGTTACTGGAGTGCCCACCCCCCAAATATTGGGGTCAATAGAGCCCCCCTTCCCAAATATTGGGGTTCCTGGAGGCCCCACCCCAAACATTGGGATCACTGGAGTCCAATCCCTCCAAATATTTGGGTCACTGGAGTCCCACTCCCCAAATTTTGGGGTCACTGGAGTTCCCCCTCCCTAAATATTGGGGTTACTGGAGTGCCCTCCCCCTAAAACTGGGGTCACTGGAGTTGCCCCTGCCCAAATATTTGGGTTACTGGAATACCCCCTCCTACATATTGGGGTTACTGGAGTGCCCTCCCCCTAAAATTGGGGTCACTGGAGCTGCCCCTCCCCAAATATTGGGGTCACTGGAGCCCCCCCCTCCCCAAATACTGGGATTACTAGAGTCCCACCCCCCAAATATTTGGGTTACAGGAATACCCTCTCTCAAAAACTGGGGTTACTGGAGCCCCCCTCCCCCCCACAAGTTTCACCCCCTTTTTTTCTTATAAAGTCCTTTATTCAGAGTGAAAATAGAGATTTCTGACCCTGCGCTTTAAGGGTTGGGGGGGGCACCCCCAAAATATTGGGGGGGGGTGGGGGAAATATTTCACAGTTGGGCGGGTCCATGATATGGGGGAGTTAGTCCATGATTTGGGGGGGGGGGTGTGTGTTCCTGGTTTGGGAGTGTCCATGATTTAGAGGGTCCTTGATTTTGGGGGGGGGTGGGATTCCATAGTTTGGGGGGGGGGTCCATGATTTGGGAGAGTTGGTCCGTTATTTTGGGGGGGGGGGGTGTCATGATTTTGGGGGTGTCCCTGGCTTTGGTTGGTCCCCGGTTTTGGGGGGGGGGGGGGGAAGGGGGTCCCTGGTTTGGAGGGGTCCAAGGTTTTGGGGGGGGGTTAGTCTGTGATTTGGGGGGGGTTAGTTCATGAGCTGAGGGGGGGTCCCTGGTTTGGGGGGGGTAGTTCATTATTTGGGGGGGGTCCCTGGTCTGGGGAGTTCTATGAATTTGGGGGGGGTCCATGACTTGGGGGGGGGGGGGGGGGGTTGGTCCATGATTCTGGGGGTTTAGCTCATGATTTGGGAGTGGGTGTCCCTGGTTTGGGGGGGTCCATGATTTGGGGGGGGTCCATGGTTTGGGGGGGTTGGTCCATGATTCTGGGGGGGCTGGTCCATGATTCTGGGGGTTTAGCTCATGATTTGGGGGGGGGTCCATGATTTGGGGGGGGGTCCATGGTTTGGGGGGGGTTGGTCCATGATTCTGGGGGAGTTAGTCCATGATTCTGGGGGGTTAGTTCATGATTTGGGGGGGGGTCCCTGGTTTTGGGGGGGTGGTCCATGATTCTGGGGGGGTTAGTATATGATTTGGGGGGTTCCATGGTTTGGGGGGGTCCATGGTTTGGGGGGGGGGGGTGTTGGTCCATGATTTTCAGGGGGGTCCCTGGTTTGAGGAAGATCCATGGTTTGGGGAGTTAGTCCATGATTCTGGGGGGTAGTTCATGATTTGGGGGGGGGGGGGTCCCTGGTCTGGGGAGGTCCATGAATTTGGGGGGGGTCTGGTTTGGGGGGGGTCCATGGTTTGGGGATATTGACCCATGATTCTCGGGGGGAGGTGGGGGTTAGTTCATGACCTTGAGGGGGGGGTCCCTGGTCTGGGGAGGTCCATGATTTTGGGGAACAGGGGACATGACTTTGGGGAGGGTCCACAGTTTAGGGGAGGGTCCATAGTTTAGGGGAGTCCATTATTTTTTTGGGGGGTCCCCATTATTTTGGGGGGGGGGCAGCACCCAGTAAGGCAATGGGGGTGAGGGAGGAGCTGCCGGGGGGGGGGGCAATGGCTCAGGGGACCCCGAAGGTCCCTAGTTTGCGGGGGTGAGGGGGGAGGGGTGAGGATGGGGCCCCGTGGGGGTGAGGAAGGGGGGGAGGTCCCTGAGTTTTGGGGTGGGGGGTCCCCTAGACGTGGCCGTTCTCCAGGCGGCTGAGCTGCTCCTCCAGGGCGGGCGATGCGCTGGCCCTGCTCGGCTACCAAGGCCCGCAGGGTGGCTACCTCCTGCAGCACCTCCTCCAGGCGGCCCCCACCCTGCCGGAGGGACACCCCTTCCGTCACCGGGGACCCCCACCCCAAAAAAAACACCAGAGGCACTCCCCTCCCCACCACCCGCAGAAACCAACCCCTTAGCTGCGGTGGGACCTGGGCAGTGGGAACCCAACTCCAAGAACCATCCCAGAGATCCATCAGTGGGACTCGGGACCCTCCCAGAGACCCCCCACCCTACAGAGACCCCCACCCACTCCAAGACACTATGGACACCATCCAGAGACCCCCACCATGATCCCATCCAGAGACCTTTACCCTACCAAGACCCTCACCCACCCCAAGACCCTATAGATGCCACCCAGAGATCCACATCCAGGATCCCATCCAGAGAACCTCACCCTACAGAGACCCCAACCCACTCCAAGACACCACCTAGAGACCCCCAACCATAGTCCCATCCAGAGAACCTCACCCTACAGAGACCCCAACCCACTCCAAGACCCAATAGACACCACTGAGAGCCCCCACCCATGGTCCTATCCAGAGACCCTTACCCTACAGAGACTCCAACCCACTCCAAGACCCTATAGATGCCACCCAGAGACCTCCACCCATAGTCCCATCCAGAGACAACCCCCACCAGAGACCCCCACCCACTCCAAGACCCTATAGATGCCACCCAGAGACCTCCACCCATAGTCCCATCCAGAGAACCTCACCCTACAGAGACCCTCAACCGACCCCAAGACCTTATAGATCGTACCTAGAGACCCCACCCACGGTCCTATCCAGAGATTTTTACCCTACAGAGACCTCTACTCCCTCCAAGACCCTATAGATACCACCCAGAGACCCCCAACCATGGTCTCATCCAGAGACCTCTACCCTACAGAGACCCCTACTCTTTCCAATACCCTACAGATGCCACCTAGAAACCCATATCCAGGGTCCTATCCAGAGAACCTCACCCTACAGAGACCCCAACCCACTCCAAGACCCCATAGACACCATCTAGAGCCCCCACCTGCTGTCCCATCCTAAGACCCCTACCCTACAGAGACCCTCACCCACCCCAACTCCAATAGATGCCACCCAGAGACCTCCACACATTGTCCCATCCAGAGACAACCCCCCCCAGAGACCCTCACCCACTCCAAGACCCTATAGATACTACCTAGAGACCTGCACCCATGGTCCAATTCAGAGACCCTTACCCTACAGAGCTCCCCATACACTCTAAGACCCTATAGATACCACCTAGAGACCCACATCCAGGGTCCCATCCCGAGAATCTCACCCTACAGAGACCCCAACCCACTCCAAGACCCTATAGACACCATCCAGAGCCCCCACCCATGGTACCATCCAGAAAACCTTACCCTACAGAGACCCTCACCCACCCCAAGACCCTATAGATCGTACCTAGAGACCTCCAACCATGGTCCCATTCAGAGACCCTTACCCTACAGAGCCCCCCACCCACTCCAAGACACTATGGACTCCACCTAGAGACCCCCACCCATGGTCCCATCCAGAGAAACTCACCCAACAGAGACCTCTACTCACTCCAACATCCTACAGATGCCACCTAGAGGCCCCACCCATGGTCCCATCCAGAGAACCTAACCCTACAGAGACCCTCACCCACCCAAAGACCCTATAGATACTACCTAGAGACCTCCAACCATTGTCCCACCCAGAGACAACTCCCTCCAGAGACCCTCACCCACTCCAAGACCCTGCAGATGCCACTTAGAGACCTCCACCCATTATCCCATCCAGAAACAAGACCCCCAGAGACCCTTACCCACCCCAACACCCTATAGATGCCACCCATGGTTCTATCCAGAGAACCTCACCCTACAGAGACCCTCACCCACCCCAAGCCCCTATAGACACCCCCCCAAGCCCCTCTCCCACCCCCCAAATCCCGTTACCGTGGGTGCAGGCGCAGCGGGGGCCGGTGCGGTGGGGCGGGTGGGCGCGGGGGGCGCGGCGGCGGGGGTGGTGGCGGTGGGGGAGGGGGCGGGGGTCCCACCGTCGTGCAGGAGGCTGCGTCTCCCCACCTTGGGGTCACGCTGCTTGCTGGGGACGTAGGCCTGACGCAGGGACACCAGCACGGGCCCCGCCGTGCGCCCTGCCACCCACTCGTCCGCCGCCAGCGCCGCCTGCGGCCCCGCGGTGTCGGGATACAGGTCGTCCTGGAACAGGTCCGACTGCGGGGACACCAGGGGTGGGGACACCAGGGGTGGGGACACAGCAGGGACACTGCTATTTCCCCCACAGAGCCATGGGGAGCACCTCCCAGTAACCCGTCATACACAAACTGGGACCCCTCCCAGTAACCCATCAAAGAATCCCGGGGGAACCATTCCAGTAACCTACCACACACCTAACTGGGACACCCAACCAGGCTCCATGGGGACCCTATCCCAGTAACACATCACAGACCCAACTGGGACCCCTACCCAGGCTCCATCTCCTGCCTAAGGACCCCAAACAGACCCAACTGGGACCCCCTCCCAGTAACTCAGCACAGACACAACTGGAACTCCCACCCAGCACCATGGGGACCCCCTCCCAGTAACCCACCACAGATCCAACTGGGATCCCTACCCAGGCTCCATCTCCTGCCCAAGGACCCCAAACAGACCCAACTGGGACCCCCACCCAGCCCCATGGGGACCTCCTCCCAGTAACTTACCACAGACCTCATGGGGAACCCTCCCAGTAAACCACCACATACTCAACTGGGACCCCAAACCAGGCTCCATGGGGACCCTCTCCCAGTAACCCAGTACAGACCCATCTGGGAATCCTCCCAGTTAACCCACCACACACATAACTGGGATCCCTCCCAGTAACCCATCACCCACCCAATTGGGACCCCTCCCACTAACCCACCACAGACCCAACTGGGACCCCTCCCAGTTAACCCACCACACACCTAACTGGGATCCCTCCCAGTAACCCATCACCCACCCAATTGGGACCCCTCCCACTAACCCACCACAGACCCAACTGGGACCCCCACCCAGGCTCCATGGGGATCCCCTCCCAGTAACCCAGCACAGACCCAGCTGGGAATCCTCCCAGTAACCCATCACCCATCCAACTGGGACCCCTCCCATTAACCCATCACACACCTAACTGGGACCCCTCTCAGTAACCCATCACACACCCAACTGGGACCCTTACCCAGGCTCTATCTCCTGCCCAAGGACCCCAAACAGACCCGACTGGGACCCCAAACCAGCCCCATGGGGATCCCCTCCCAGTAACCAATCACACACCCAACTGGGCTCTCCACCCAGTAACCCACCACACATCCATCTAGGACCCCCACCCTGCCACCACCTCCTTCTCAAGGCCACCAGAGAGCCCCCTGTGACCCTGATTTGGGGGTGTCCCCCAGTCCCCACGCACCTTCCTTGGCACCGTCATGATGATGGGTTCACACTTGCGCTCGTGCAGCTTGTAGAACCTGACACAGGGACGGGAAGAGGTGGTCATGGGGGGTGGGGGGGGGGCACAGAGGAGGGAAACAAGCAAGTTTGCAGATGACACTAAGCTGGGTGCAAGTGTGGATCTGCTGGAGGGTCGGGAGGCTCTGCAAAGGGACCTAAACAGGCTGGATCCATGGGCTGAGTCCAGTGGGATGAGGTTTAACACGGCCAAATGTCGGGTCCTGCACTTGGGGCACAACAACCCTGAGCAGAGCTACAGACTGGGAGAAGTCTGGCTGGAAAACTGCCAGGAGGAGAGGGACCTGGGGGTGTTGGTCGACAGCCGACTGAACGTGAGCCAGCAATGTGCCCAGGTGGCCAAGAAGGCCAAGGGCATCCTGGCTTGGATCAGAAATGGTGTGACCAGCAGGGCCAGGGAGGTGATTCTCCCTCTGGACTCAGCACTGGGGAGGCCGCTCCTTGAATCCTGTGTTCAGTTGTGGGCCCCTCAGCACAAGAAGGATGTTGAGGCTCTGGAGAGAGTCCAGAGAAGAACAACAAAGCTGGTGAAGGGGCTGGAGAACAGGTCCTATGAGGAGCAACTGAGAGAGCTGGGGGTGTTTAGCCTGGAGAAGAGGAGGCTGAGAGGAGACCTCATTACTCTCTACAACTACCTGAAAGGAGGTTGTAGAGAGGAGGGAGCTGGGCTCTTCTCCCAAGGGACAGGGGACAAGACAAGAGGGAATGGCCTCAAGTTCCACCAGGGGAGATTTAGGCTAGAGATTAGGAGGAAGTTTTTCACAGAAAGGGTCATTGGGCATTGGAATAGGCTGCCCAGGGAGGTGGTTGATTCCCCTTCCCTGGAGGTGTTTAAGGCACAGGTAGATGAGATCCTGAGGGACATGGGTTAGTGTTTGATAGGAATGGTTGGACTCGATGATCCGGTGGGTCTCTTCCAACCTGGTTGTTCTATGATTCTATGATTCTATGATTCTATGAAACGGGGGTCCCCTGGTTGTCCCCAGGCCCACCTGGCGATTTCGCACTTGCTGACGTCCAAGCCGCGCTTGGGCATCCAGCCCATGCCCCTCTGGGGCTCCTTGCTGGTGAAGGTGTTGAGGAAGTGGATGTAGGGAGGCTCCTCCGTGATCTCGAAGTAGCGGATGCTCGAGTCGCCCTGGTGACGCGGTGTTAGCAGAGGTCCCCACATTGGGGAAAGGGAGGGGACACGGCAGGGGACACGGCAGGGACATACCTTCCCGCAGACATAGACCACATTGGTGTCGGGGTCGTAGAAAGGGAGCAGAGTCCCATTGCTGGAGTCCAGCTCCTGCAGCCCCATGGGTTCCTCCAGGTTCTCCTGGAGGGTGGGACGTGGGGTCAGCACCGTGGGGGAACCCCGACGCGGTCCCATGGGACACCCAGAGACACCCCCACCCCTCTCACCGGGTCCCACAGCGCCAGCTGCCGCTCGCTCATGCGGCTGAAGCCGGTGGTGAAGATCTTGCCGTCGGCCAAGAAGATGGCTCTCATGGGCCGGGCGCCCTCGTGGGCTCGTTCCTTCTCCTGGGAAAGGGACAGGGGTCAGTGGTGCTGTCCCTAAACCCTGGAGACACCCGAGGGATGAGGGAATCATAGAATCACCAGGTTGGAAGAGACCAACCAGATCATCAAGTCCAACCATTCCCATCAATCACTAACCCATGTCCCTCAGCAGCTCAGTCACCCACACCTTAAACCCCTCCAGGGAAGGGGAATCAACCACCTCCCTGGGCAGCCTCTCCCACTGACCAATCACACTTTCCATGAAGAATTTCTTCCTCATGTCCAGCCTGAGCCTCCCCTGGTGGAGCTTGAGGCCATTCCCTCTCGGCCTGTCCCCTGTCCCTTGACAGAAGAGCCCAGCTCCCTCCTCTCCTCAACCTCCTCTCTTCTCAGGGACTTGCAGAGAGCAAGGAGCTCTCCCCTCAGCCTCCTCTTCTCCAGCCTCAACATCCCCAGCTCTCTCAGACGCTCCTCTTCTTCTCCAGCCCCTTTCCCAGCTTTGATGTTCTTCTCTGCACTTGCTCCACAGCCTCAACATCCTTCTTGTGCTGAGGGGATCAGCACCCCAGAGTGGCACAGGGACCAGGGGACGGGACAACCAGAGGACACGGCCACCTAAGGGTGGTGGGACAGCAGGGAGCATCGGGGACAGCACTGGTGTGTCCTCCCTGAGGAACACACAGTTCCTGGAGAAAAGGAGGCTGAGAGGAGACCTCATTACTCTCTACAACTCCCTGAAAGGAGGTTGTGGAGAGGAGGGAGCTGGGCTCTTCTGCCAAGGGACAGGGGACAGGACAAGAGGGAATGGCCTCAAGCTCCACCAGGGGAGATTTAGGCTAGAGATTAGGAGGAAGTTCTTCACAGAAAGGGTCATCGGGCATTGGAATAGGCTGCCCAGGGAGGTGGTTGATTCCCCTTCCCTGGAGGTGTTTAAGGCACAGGTGGATGAGGTCCTGAGGGACATGGTTTAGTGTTTGATAGGAATGGTTGGACTCGATGATCCGATGGGTCTCTTCCAACCTGGTTGTTCTATGATTCTATGAACAGGGCAGGATGGAGCCTTGGGGCCACTGCTGGCAGGGTGTAGGGACACTGGGGGGACTCACAGCCACCACGGTGCCGCGCCGGGGGTCGATGACACGGATGCTCTTGTCCTTGCAGGCTGTGCAGAAGCGGGAGCCGTCGCGGCTCCAGCTGACGCTGTAGATGAGGTCGGGGTGCAGCCCGTCCAGCCGATACAGCTCCTCCGACGTCCCCACGTTCCAGATCAGCACCACGTTGTCACAGCCTGGGAGGGGAGCAGAGTTGAGTCCCCGTCCCTGGAGGGGTTTAAGGTGTGGGTGGCCGAGGTGCTGAGGGACATGGGTTAGGGCTTGATGGGAATGGTTGGACTCCATGATCCGGTGGGTCTCTTCCAACCTGGTGATGCTATGATTCCCCAGTGAGGGGATAAGGAATGGAATCATGGAGTGGTTTGGGATAGAAGGGACAGCAAAGCCCATCCAGTTCCTACCTAAGGGACACCTCCCACTGGATCAGGGGCTCCAAGCCCCATTCAACCTGCCCTCAAACCCCTCCAGGGATGGGGCAGCCACCTCTGCTCTGGGCAACCTGGGCCTCAACCCCCTTAATGTGAAGAATTCCTTCCCAAGATCTCACCTCAATCTCCCCTTTTCAGCAGAAAATCACTCCCCTCATCCTATCAATGCCAGAGCCCCTCCCCAGCTCTCCTGGAGCCCCTTTCACCCCTGGAAGCTGCTCTAAGGCCTCCCCACAGCCTTCTCCTCTCCAGGCTGAACAACCCCAACTCTCTCTTTGCACAGGACGTTCTCCGTGGTCACTTGAGCCCCACCCCAAGGCCACCCATGGGTGCCCCCAGCCCGTACCGGCGCTGAGCAAGACGTTTTGTGCGGTCGGGTGCCAGGCGATGATGCCCACGCGCTTCGAGTGCCCTTCCAGCACCACCACCGGCTCCGTCAGCGGTTGGCTCAGCCCATTCTCCGGGATCTGCCAGACCTGGGTGGGCAAACCCGGGGAGGTGGGCAAACCCGGGGGGACTTCCGCCGTCACCCCCGACCCTCCCCGAGCCCCCGTGCGCCTTCCTCACCATGACGGTGCAGTCCTCGGAGCCGCTGGCGATGACGTGGTCGTCGTGGGGACACCACTCGATGTCAAGGACGGGGCCCGTGTGGCCGCACACCGTGGGGTACGACTTGTCGATGCGCCCGGTCTGGGGACAAAGGAGACAACGAGGATGGGGTCACCCCCCTCAGCACGGACATCCCCAGGTCCTCTGGCTGGATGGCCGGGCCCAGAGAGTTGTGGGAAATGGTGTCAAGTCCAGCTGGAGGCCAGTGACAAGTGGGGTTCCCCAGGACTCAGTGCTGGGTCCAGCCCTGGTCAATGTCTTCAGCAATGACCTGGATGAGGGTATTGAGGGTACCCTTAGCAAGTTTGCAGATGACACTAAGCTGGGTGGAAGTGTGGATCTGCTGGAGGGTCAGGAGGCTCTGCAAAGGGACCTGAACAGGCTGGATCCATGGGCTGAGTCCAATGGGATGAGGTTTAACACGGCCAAATGGCAGGTCCTGCACTTGGGGCACAACAACCCTGAGCAGAGCTACAGACTGGGAGAAGCCTGGCTGGAAAACTGCCAGGAGGAGAGGGACCTGGGGGTGTTGGTCGACAGCCGACTGACCATGAGCCAGCAGTGTGCCCAGGGGGCCAAGAAGGCCAAGGGCATCCTGGCTTGGATCAGAAATGGTGTGACCAGCAGGGCCAGGGAGGTGATTCTCCCTCTGGACTCAGCACTGGTGAGGCTGCTCCTTGAATCCTGGGGTCAGTTGTGGGGCCCTCAGCACAAGAAGGATGTTGAGGCTCTGGAGAGAGTGCAGAGAAGAGCAACGAAGCTGGTGAAGGGGCTGGAGAACAGGCCTTATGAGGAGCGGCTGAGAGAGCTGGGGGGATTTATCCTGGAGAAGAGGAGGCTGAGAGGAGGCCTCATTACTTTCTACAAGTTCCTGAGAGGAGGTTGTGGAGAGGAGGGAGCTGGGCTCTTCTCCCAAGGGACAGGGGACAGGACAAGAGGGAATGGCCTCAAGCTCCACCAGGGGAGATTTAGGCTGGAGATTAGGAGGAAGTTTTTCACACAGAGGGTCATTGGGCATTGGAACAGGCAGCCCAGGGAGGTGGTTGATTCCCCTTCCCTGGAGGTGTTTAAGCTGAGGTCCTGAGGGACATGGTTTAGTGTTTGCTAGGAATGGTTGGACTCGATGATCCGATGGGTCTCTTCCAACCAGGTTGTTCTATGATTCTATGATTCTATGATCTCGTTCCGGCTGCAAGACAACATCTCACCTTGTGCAAGGGGAGGACGAGGAAGGCGCCGCCGCCGCTGGCCTCGACGATGATGGCGACGAAGGAGGGGTTGACGGCGCAGAAGGTGCTGTCCCAGGTGACGCGGGACACGCGGATGTCATCGTAGCACTGCTCCGTCTTCACCGGCTGCCCGAAGACGTGGCGGAATTTGCTCTGCCGCACCACCTTCCGGAACGACATGGCTGGGGCGCACCCCAAGGCAGCCTCAGTGACCCCAAAAGCAGGCTCCCCTTTTGCTCCTTGCTAGGTGGCAGTGGTGTCGTTGTCCCTGTCCCCAACCCCAGGGCTCAGCAACTCCAGCGCTCACCAGGAAAAGCAACCTGGGACAGGGAGTGTCCCTGTGGGATGGGGACGCGGGTGGCCCTTCCAGAGGTGGGGATGGGGACAAGGAATGTCCCCTTGGGTAGAGGGATGGGGACAAGGAATGTCCCCTTGGGTAGAGGGATGGGGAGAGAAAGGAGGGAAGGGGCAGGGGACAAGAAGGGAGGACAGGGATGGGGACACGGAATGGGGAGGGGGATGACCCTGCTGGGTAAGGGGACAGGGATGAACCCCTTGGAAAGAGGATGGGGGGGACCTTGGGAGACCAGGACAGGGACAGGATGGGGACAGGGATGACGCTCTAGGGAGGAGGTTGGGGAGGACCTTGGGGGACAGGGATGGGGACAGGAACAAGGATGGGGACAGGGATGACCCTGCTGGGTAAGGGGACAAGGATGGGGAGAGGGATGAGCTCTAGGGAGGAGGATGGGGGGACCTTGGGGGGCAAGGATGGGGACAGAGATGAGGATGGGGACAGGGATGACTTTGCTGGGTAAAGGGACAAGGATGGGGACAGGGATGGGGGTGGGGATGGGGACTGGGATGAGGATGGAGTGACCTCTGTGGAGGAGGATGGGGAGGACCTTGAGGGACAGGGACAAGGACAGGGCTGGGGATAGGGATCGGGACAGGGATGGAGAAGACCTCAGGGGAATGGGATGAGGATGGGGAGGACCTTGGGGAACAGAGATGGGGACAGGGATTGGGACAGGGCTGGGGATGACCTCAGGGGACAGGGATGGGGACAGGGATGGTGTCCTGGGGATGAGGATGGAGAGAACCTTGGGGAACAGGAATGGGGACAGGGATGATGACTTGGGATGAGGATGGGGAAGACCTTGGGGAACAGGGATGGGGACAGGGATGAGGACAGGGATGGAGAGGACCTGAGGGGACAGGGCTGGGGTCCGGGATGGGAACAGGGATGGTGACCTGGGGATGAGGACGGAGAGGACCTTGGGGATCAGGGATGGGAACAGGGATGGTGACCTGGGGATGAGGATGGAGAGGACCTTGGGGAATAGGGATGGGGAGGACCTCAGGGGACAGGGATGAGGATGGGGAGGACCTTGGGGAACAGAGATGGGGACAGGGATGGGGAGGACCTCAGGGGACAGGGATGAGGATGGGGAGGACCTTGGGGAACAGAGATGGGGAGAGGGATGGGGAGGACCTCAGGGGACAGGGATCAGGACAGGGATGGGGACAGGGATGGAGAGGATCTCAGGGGACAGGGATCAGGACAGGGATGGGGAGGACCTCAGGGGACAGGGATGAGGATGGAGAGGACCTTGGGGTAGAGGGATGGGGACAGGGCTGGGGAGGACCTCAGG
>JAUMJK010002779.1:0-12108 GCA_033558105.1 Coccyzus lansbergi
GCTGCGATTGGCTGGTGGCGGGGGGACAGCTGAGCGAGGCCACGTGGTGATGTTGTGGTTGCATCAGACCGGGCCCGGCAGATGTTGTGAGGAAGGGAGCACATCTGGGTGAGGTGGGGGCGATGTTTGACCCCAGGAGCCTTTATCAAAAATTCATAGACTCATAGAACCAGCAGGTTGGAAGAGACCCACCGGATCATCGAGTCCAACCATGTATTCATCATATGTTTATTCCTGTCTTGGGAGATCGCAGCTGGAGGATAGTGTCCAGATCTGGAGGCATCAACATAAGAAGGAGATGGAGCTGTTGGAGCGGATCCAGAGGAGGGGACAAGGATGATCTGAGGGCTGTCCTGTGCGAGGACAGGCTGAGAGAGTTGGGGTTGTTCAGCCTGGAGAAGAAAAGGTTCTGAGGAGACCTTATAGCGACCTTCCAGAACCTGAAGGGGCTACAAGAAAGCTGGGGAGGGACTGTTGACAAAAACCTGGAGTGATAGGATGAGGTGTATTTGGTATAAACTGGAGAGGGGCAGATTTAAACTAGACATAAGGAGTAATTTCTTCACCATGAGGGTGGTGAGGCACTGGCCCAGGTTTACCAGGGAAATTGAGGCTTCCTCATCCCTGGAGGTGTTCAAGGCCAGGTTCGATGGGGCTTGGAGCCCCTGATCCAGTGGGAGGTGTCCCTGCCCATGGCAGCGGGGGTGGAACTGGATGATCTTTAAGGTCCCTTCCAACCCAAACTATTCTATGATTCTCTAAAAGCCCAAACTTTCAAATAATCTGTGAAACCAAGTTTTACTAAGTCATTACAGCAAGAATGAAAACAAATGATGCGTAGTGATCAACAACATTTCAACAGCAACAGCTTGTAAAGGCAATGCATCTAATCATGAGTGTAGTGATTAAGAAAGATGCATTGCCAATTGTTTTCTTATCATTCAGACCCTCCGTCTGGGGAGTGGGGGGCCTTCTTTTTCACAGTGAGGACTTGGGGAGGCTGTCTCAGCAACTGGAAGCCCCATGCAGTGTATTCACTTGTGGGTGAGGTCTCCCAGCCATTGCTGGAGAGGGGCTTAGCTTTTATACCATTAAACAAACAACTTGCATCCCCTTCAAAATGCAGTCTCTGGCCCCAGCCACTCACTGCCTCTTTCTCATGCTTTCTTGGAGCCACAAAAACACAGCAGGCACAGATAATAAAATGCTTTCTTACACTTTTAGGTATTATGAATAGCACAGCACAATTCTGCTGATTGTAGCTGTGTGAGAAGTTACAGAATGAACAGTATGCATAGTGATGCAACATGAAGCATCCATGGGTCACCCATATCAGGCCCTGACACTTCAGGCAGCAAACAAGGGGTTGTAGAGGCTGGGCTGAGGAATGGCTCAATGGTGCAGGGAAAGCAGTGATGGTGCTGACTGGAACATGAAGCAGCTCTGTAAGAGCTAAACAGTGCTGGGATGGGGCTGGTTTTCCCTTCTTTGCAAGACTTACACTACACGCTGCATGTGTTTGTGCACAGAATAGCTTTGTTCACCTGATTAACATCGCTGTTGCCTCGTGGAGTCAAATCTACCTGTGGAAATACATAATAAAAAAACCCCAGAGCTGGTGTTACAAGGCAAATGTTCCAGAATTTGGTACAATGACATTAACAGTGCACAGCATTGAGGCAGAGCCTGCAAACCCCCTAATTAGATGAGTAATCCTCATGTGAGTGCTGAAGTCGCTGGGCCTTGATCAGTTGATGTGCATAACAGGACTTTTGGAAAAAAAGAGCCCTTAGGCAATGCCATCTAAATGAGACAGATTCCATGTGGACACATATATCTGCCTAGGTTAATCCTTCTGCAGCATGTGGACCTTTGAGTGTCTGTAGTATCCTCCTGGTACAGAGTTTAAAACTGCATCAGTGGAGATGATTGATTTTTGGGAGGAAGCATCAAAACACACAGCTTCAAAACAGGATCAGCTTGGAGCGAGGCTAAGGATTGTCCTCAGGACAGTGTACGTGAGTGACATTGCAAAGACAGGAGGGGAATCATCATGTTTAAGGGAAAAACATCTACTCACGAGAGGCCTGGTAAGACACTCTAATAATACCCAGAAATGAAATGTAAAAGCTGGTTTAGAATGTCCTGAGACTGTCCCTGTGGATCAGCATAGTTTGATCTTGCATCAAGGATGTCAGGTAGAAAACAGGGATGCAGAGCAGGAAAAAGTTTTAAAAGAATCCTTCTGCCCCGCAAATAAAAACAGGGAGTCAGTGCCTTGTATTTCAAAAAAACACTTTCTTAGCAACTGCTATGGTTGGATGTTTGCTGCTTGGGTAATCACCAGAAGCTGGTTTTAAAATGAAGCCTTGATAAAGCAGAGCGACCGAAACATCTAAGACTTGGGCAATACGGTTATTTCTTTAGCTTGAGGGATGCAATCATAGAATCACCAGGTTGGAAGAGACCCATCAGAACATCGAGTCCAACCATATTGGTTGAGCTTCCTTTCAGCTGGCTGCTTACAATGGTTATTTAATGAGCCTTCCAGGTTAAAAAAAACCAGAAAGGAACTGGCAAAAGGTAAACATCTAAAAAGAAGAGCAAGCATTTCTCGTAGCAAGGAAACAATCTTTGGCATGTGAAAGGAGTGGGGAGAGGAGGCACATTCATTTTGCTTAGCTCTTATCTATTACCCTTACTAAGTGGTGTCAAGGTCATTGAAGCAGAGGGGGGAAAAGGGGCTGCAGCCTAACCTTGAGGGGCTTTGATGGCATAAACTGCCAAGTGCTGAACTGCCAGTCCCAACTGCTCTAGGATCTCCAGACAATAAATGCTGCCACCTGGTGCCCCGATTCCGGCTGCACACATTGTCCATACCGACCTGGCATCAGTACTCAGTGATGTTTCTACACTTTATTTGTGAAAAGGAGAGAGCAGTCTTTGCTTGCTTTTTGGATTATCCAGTGGATTACCTGCACCTCCACTAGCTTTCAGGACTGTTGTAGGAAAAAAACAGTGACTGCAGAGAGAGTTGAGCCATCCTGCTAATAGAATGCTGTAGAGAGGAATGTGGAATTTGTACCTTGGATTTTCCTCTTGCCCTGAGTTACTTCTTGTTTATATCATGACAGGTCAGGTTTTTATCTTATATACAGTGGAAAAGTAAGAAGAAAACAGAGGACTGGGGTGTATGCATCAGAGGCCACTCTGTTTGGAAGAACACTGATCACAAGACCTAGACACAGGAGAAGTCATCAATTCAAAGCTTTTTTAATTTTTTTGGTATCATGTTTCCTGTATCAAATATCATAATGTGGGAAAACAAAACAACGGGCAGATCTTATTTGTGACAGTCACCAGTAGAGTGGCCTGTCTTGCTAAGCTGACTGGACAGGTACTGTCCTAGTGTGGGGAGGGGGGCACAGTGGAAGTCTATGTGCCATGTACATCGCACTCTGCTTGGATATAAAAACTGGGAAAGATTCATTGAGACGAGAGCCATCTGCTGGCACTTACACCGGTCAGGGTGACAGGAGGACAGGAACATTGTGCCCGACTGCACAGCCAGTCTAAATGTCACCAAAGTTTTGAGAACTTTGCTTCTTGCAGTTTTTCAGTTTTCGATGCTGACCCTGAGCTGGGTTGTGCCATTTCATGAGCTGTCATTCGTGAGCAGCCCTTTCAGAAGTGCATAACAAGGTCAGGGAAAGGCTTGCAAAATAAAGCTGCGTTTCCTTGTAAGTTGGATTAACGTTCCTTATCTCGTCCTCACTCTGGCAAACATCCCGTTTCCCTAACTAGGATTAGGACATCACACTTACCTTGGCAAGGGATTATCTCGCTGGAGGCTTTCACTGGAGGTTTGACGTGCTGCTCACGGCAATGATAGAGGCTGAGGGTGGTGGATTTTCATATTCCTTTGGGGTGTACACTGGGCTTTTTAAAGTCTTGGTCTCTTCAGCTGAGAACCATGAGACCTGTACCACAGGGAGCAAATGAGTTAAACTGGAATGGGGGGGGCAAGAAACTTTTTCCTTCCCTTTAACTCTTGGGTACAGTGCGAATTGTAATTCCTCTGCAATTATCTAAAGATCAAAGGATGTTCTTACATGAGATCAGAGAGAGTAACATTGTGAGAGGGAGTCTGAGAGCACACAGAGGTCC
Organism: Coccyzus lansbergi; assembly: GCA_033558105.1. Taxonomy (NCBI): domain Eukaryota; kingdom Metazoa; phylum Chordata; class Aves; order Cuculiformes; family Coccyzidae; genus Coccyzus; species Coccyzus lansbergi. Next base: position 4,168 of record JAUMJK010002779.1, read on the forward strand.
CAACAGATGGAAGAATATAAGGTTCCTGCACAGCCTGGTGTTACTAGACCAGAGAAGCAGCTCCCCTTGGTAAGGCTGTGGAGGGACAGCACTGTGGGAGAGACAGGCTCACTGCCCAAGCTCCTAGCACATAAGTTAAGTCTCATGACCTGGGTGACTTTCTCCCCTTTCATGCTAGAGGAGACAAGTAGGAGCTCTGGGGAGAAATGGTACAAAATGTTAGTATAATTCATACATTCACAGCAGAAACAACTTGGTTCTTGTTCAAAGAGAGAGTGCAGAGAGCATGTACACTGCCCACTGGACTGTGGTGTACACAGAGCCAAGGTAATTGTGGTCATTGCTCACTACAGCCTCCAAGTTCATGGGGGATGCAGCTTCATTACTACTTTTGCAAACCATACAGAACCAGTTCTCTTGTAACTGGCTTAAAGCTTCTTCCAGTAATTCAACTACTGATCCCCTTTACTGGAGCATGTAAACATCTTATGAGCTTGGCTTCATCTGCCTAGAAAGCACTTTTATCCTCATCCTGCTGGGGGAAATGGAGATTCCACTTCCACAGAGAGACTGCAAATCAGTAGCAGAAGAGGAAACTAGACCTGCATCTCTTAATAATCTTGCCCATTCAGTTTTAAGGGCTATAGTTGGAGAATGAAAAAGGCTATATTGTATCCCTGTGGCACATAGCACATGCCAAGCAAGCCATAGCTGACATTTCAAAGACTTATTGTTTTTAAAGTGGGTTCCTTCCATCTGGGAAAACGCTCTATTATCTTAGGGGGAGGGAGGCAGAAACTTGCATCAGAAATCTTTTGATTCTGGAGCCAGTTTGTTAGATGTTGGTCCAGACATTGTTTTAGGTGTCTGTCCAGGCCAAGAATAGTGGATCTGACCGACTGCATGATGTGTTTATATTGCCACCTGCTTTCAGAGACAAGCACATGGCTGTTCTGCACACTTTTATGTATGCAGTTAGCTTGCAACAGAACTGTGTCACAGATGATGCTCCAAGAGGGAGCTCTCCCCAGACTGCTTCTGTGTTAAAAACACAGGAACCGAGGAGTCTTTTGAATGGGAATATTTACGTTCTATTACAAAACAAACACTGGTAGTACTTCACATGCTTTCTCAGAAAAGGAGTCATAGTGGCTGCACACAATCTCTTTGCTCTTCTGTTTGCGTCAGATTGTAAAGTCAAGAATCACATTTGCAGATGTTTGGGCAGCTCACAAACTGCTGAAGCAGCCTAGAGGTTGCACAAAGCTAACAATGCAAAGCAAAGACAGTTCGTATCCAAACTGCAGGAGGCAAGACCTGCTGCTCTCCCATCTCCTTCCCTCTCTCTGGAGGACTGAAGCTTGTGGGGTCTTTTTGTAGTGCTTTGGTTGCCATTTTCTGTCTCTCAGCTCGTGTGAGGCAGCTTAGCACTCTGACATGCATTCGTTTCCCACTGTGCTAATCACAGTCCTCACTTAGAGTTGAGCAGAAAAGTTCTAAACTAACTAAGTAAAGTTCTTTGACTTGTGCATGGATACCCAGGCAAGGATTTTCCAATAAATATTTCTAGATGGGTGCCTAGAAACACCTTACCCCACTGCTGAGGTGCAGGTTAATTGCTAGTCTAGACGCGACTCCTTAGGTCAGAAGAAAGAGAGAACACTGAGTTCAAGTTAAGCATGGTTGGATGGCAGGCAGTTTTCTGTGTTAGAATTTAATCAGGGTGTCATGGCTTTTTCTAAGTGTCACTGAGCCTGTCCTTAGGCAAACACAAGAGAGCTATGTGACATACCTCAGATAATAACTAGGCTAGCTGCACTGCCTCCCTCATGCTGCGGAGCTGTTTAGCATTTACTCAGGGAGGTAAAATGTTCCCAACATTGCCCCTTGGCTGTTGGAAGCCTTCCAGCAGGGAACCACGCTGAGCTGTGATGGGCTGTGTTGCAGCAGGCACGTCTTGCAGATGTAAATGGATTCCTTGACTGGCCTATCTTGAAGATCTGGGCACTTCAGGGCATTTTTTTTTTCTTTTGCTCTTGGTTACTCTGGTTTGAGTCTTACCAGTCATTTTCTTCTTCAAAGTAACATATGGAAATGATTTGAGATCTGCTGCTCAAAGCCAGCTTGTTCTGTGCTGGGGACCATTTCACACAGCTGTCTGCCCAGTTGACGTGCAGCAAAACCAAAGCCAACTTCCACGCACCATCTTTCAGAATCCAGAGTGGATTTTTAGCCCATGGCACAGGTCATGGTGGGGTTAGAGCAGGAAGCTCAAGTGCTGTCTTTCAGACTGTGTGGGTTTTGATTGCATCAATTCCTTGTTTTGTTTCTTTGTCACCTTTCTTGTGGCAAAATTAGGCCTTGATACCAGATTTATTTATGCTGCAACTCATCCAGGAGCTCAACCTACTTGGCAAACATTGTGCATTGCTGGGTGCTGTGTGGCAAGCACCCTTTTTCTCTGCTTTCATGCAGGTATATTGAAATGCCACACTGAAAGCTGTCAAGTTTGTACAGTCAACTCCAGAGCTTGGCCTGGAACCCACAAGCCCTCAACTAGACCATTGTTAAACAGGAATATGAGCTTTTTTCCTTCTTTCTTTGGCTCCTAATCTATGGATCTTTCTATGAATCACAGTGTATGATCTCAGCAACACATGGTGTGCAGCAGCAATAGGCTGTTATTTTCCATGCTAGTTAAAGCTTAAACAAAATGCAAGAAGACATGCCCAAAGGACACAGGATGAACTCTAGTTCTGACATCATCACGGTCTGCAGTGATGCTACAGCTTTTTGTTCCACTGACTTTGTTTGCTGGCCGGTGTAGATTTCAGGGCTGTTAGGGCTAATGGCAGCCCCTGTTGGTATATGAAACCTTTTTGTACCACTAAACTTCTTCATTCCCCATTCATCCCAAGATGGTGCATGTGCAGCAGTCACCCCACTCAAGTGTTCCATGTTGGGCTGTGCCTCTTTAGATCTGCTTATACATTAAGGATGGTAGATTTGCATGATTTAACATGTAGAACTTGGACACCCCCCCAACCCCCCTGAATATTAGCTCTTTCAATCTGATACTTGTTCATTTGTTTTCAATCCCATTGGCTTGCATTAGATGGTGGTACCTCATAGGCAGAGCATGATACTAAGTTGGGATTGTATCTTCAGTGTAAACCCTGCTGGTACAACTGCCAGGTAGCCTAGCGATTCCCACAACTGCTGTTAATTTTGCTGCCATCAAAGTAACCCATCAGGAAGCTTCTTTTGTTCTATTCATGCTGCAGGAGTGGATGATGTCTGCACTCTTATTTCTCATGTGAGTGATAGAACGATTTCCCCCCTGAGCTCCACAATCTCTGCCCCACTGTTATTCCTGGGAGAATGCTCATGGAGGTATTTTTTCCTGGTCTAGTCTATGACTTTTAATTTGTTTTCCTTTCGTGTGGATCCAAAAGCTGCTTCAGCTTCAAGCTGCTGTTTATACACCTTTAACACTGTTACTTGTGCTCTTTTCCCATGTGGTCCTCACTGTTCCATGCTCAGGCTTCTTACCCGGCTGCCTTGGCCTGGATCTGCTTCTCCTCAGCTAACCTGCTGTGGCTGTGTACTCTGATTTACTCCCTCGGAGAATGCTTTATGCTTGCAGGATAATTCTGAGTCAGTCAGTATCTCTGAAGGGTTTATATGATTGCAGAATGGTAAGCACAGTAAAAAGCCTTGACTTCTTTCCTTCCCAGTGACTATTCTTTGCTTCTATTACTGTTGATTGCTGTGTTGATAAATAGCACCATAAAAATTAAAGTAATAGATTTAGTCATTGTAAGGACTTCTGGGAAGCTTTGTTTAAAAGCAAACAAATTATCTTCCCACTTGGGATATTTCAGATGCTTTTTGTAGACAAATTTATTGGTCTTTTATGAGACCAGGAATATGTATGCTACATGACTTAATGCAGAATGGAGATGAGCCAAATGCCCAAGAATGATGAGGTGGCATTATCACTCAGTCGATGAAGAAATTGTGATGATCTTGGAGAGGGCTGGTGCTTTTAATCATGAAAATAGTGCTTTTGATTCCTCTTTATGAGGCTGAAGCAGAAGCGGCTAAATACTTAAAGCCGACACTTAGTACCTTACAAAACTGAATGGGCGAGATGTCCAGGTTCTCCAAGGTAGTCAGGCAGCCAAATCATCTTAGCTTGCAGGGACCTAAATAGCTGTGGACACCTTAATCCAGAATCTGCCTAGAAATATCGTACTTCAGGCAGAGTTTCTTGGTTTTAAAATGAGAGCAATTAGGCTGCCAAAATCAAGAAGCAGCTCTCTGCAAATCCATGCTGTGAAGACATGATGATTCCCCTCACATAGTGATGCTTTTGGACAGGCTCTGCTTCAGGATTGGAGATGATACTGAATTAGAGAAACAGTTCTGTGGAGTTCACAGTAAATGTAACCATAAGCAGCCGGTACAGTTCTCCAACTCATCCCCTTTTTGGTGACTTGCTAGAGGTGTCATGCCGTGTCTCTGGAGCTCGTGGTGGTGCACAGTGCTGGCAGCCTGGGCAGCTCTGCTCTTCAGCAGCCACAGCCTCCGGCAGCAGATTGCTTCATGAGAAACTCTGATGCATAAAATTGTTTGAAATGAAAGTTGTGGGAATAGTACTGACGGTAATACAAGTTATTTACTTGGGAATGCTTATTATTTAATTAGACAGTTAAGGCCTAGGTCTGACTGTAATCCAGACCAAATGGAACAGGCCTTGCTTTGTTTTTAATTGCTCTTACGTCTTTGACGGTGTAAGAATTAGCACATGAATGTGTACAAACATATGCTAACTTTCAAAGATAAATCGGTGCTGAGTCACAGTGAAGGAGCTGTACACAGTTAACAAGAGGGACCTCAGGCTGGCATCAAAAAGCCCTTTGGAAAGCCGGTTCTGTTCCCTTTATTACACTCCTGCCTTGCCCTCTGAACTCTGGCTCCGGAGCTCTGGAGAAAGGATTGCATCAGGAGCTGTACAACAGAATACTTGTTTTCTTAATAAAGAGAATGTTGCAGAGCAGGTTTTACGTATGGGTCTGATCTTTATTCCAGATGGGATCTATCCCAAAAAGACTTGTCCAAACAAGGAAGAGTGAGAGGTGACATTAACAGGCAGCCTGCAAAAAGGAAAGATAAAAAGCAAGGAGGAGAAAAAAAGAGCATAGTGGGGAATGCACACAACTTTCTTCCAGTGTTCTGAAGTTTCCAGTAGTTTTCAGTTACAGAAGGAAAGTCTGTGTTACTTGGTAAGCAGGTAGATTTGACATTTAACATTGCACTCTGACAGTATTTTACAAGCATTAATGATTCCTTACAAGTCATGTTGAGATGGAATCGATTTCTTTTCTGTAAAACCTCTAGCTTTTGGCGTAGTGTCAGAAAATCCGTGGCTTCCAGTTAACGCCCAACAGAGCATTTGCTGCCACCCACGGCAGCTCTGTGAGGATGTCATTGCACCTGGGGGTGTTGGTTGACGGCTGGCTGGACACGAGCCAGCAGCGTGCCCAGGTGGCCAAGAGCATCCTTTCTAACTTAATGATTCTGATTCTCACTGCTCTCCGCAGCTTCCTGAAAGGAGGTTGTAGCGAGGTGAGTGTTGGTCTCTTCTCTTTAAGGCACAGGTGGACGAGGTCCTGAGGGACATGGTTTAGTGTTTGATAGGAATGGTTGGACTCGATGGGTCTCTTCTAACCTGGTTGTTCTATGAATCTATGATGGGTTTCTTCCAACCTGGTGATTCTATGATGGGTTTCTTCCAACCTGGTGATTCTATGATTCTCCCAAGTGACAGGATGAGAAGAAACAGCCTCAAGCTGTGCCAGGGGAGATTTAGATTGGATCTTGGGGAAGAATTTATTTGCTGAAAGAGTGGCAAAACATTGGAACCAGCTGCCCAGAGGGAGGTGGTTAAAAGACAAGTGAGATGCTCAGAGGTATCATAGAATGGTTTAGGTTGGAAGGGACCTTAAAGATCACTTGGCACAAACTGGAGAGGGGAAGATTTAGGGGGTGTTTAGCCTGGAGAAGAGGAGGCTGAGAGGAGATGTCATTGCTCTCTACAACTACCTGAAAGGAGGTTGTGGAGAGGAGGGAGCTGGGCTCTTCTCCCAAGTGACAGGGGACAGGACAAGAGGGAATAGCCTCAAGCTCCACGAGGGGAGATTTAGGCTAGAGATTAGGAGGAAGTTTTTCCCACAAGGGTCATTGGGCATTGGAATAGGCTGCCCAGGGAAGGGGTTGATTCCCCTTCCCTGGAGGTGTTTAAGGCACAGGTAGATGAGGTGCTGAGGGACATGGTTTAGTGTGTGATAGGAGGACATGGTTTAGTGTGTGATAGGAATGGTTGGACTCGATGATCCGATGGGTCTTGTCCAACCTGGTGATTCTATGATTCTATGAAAATAGTCTTCATGCTGAGGGTGGGAATTCCCTGGCCCACGGAATCTGTGGCTGCCCCATCCTTGGTACTCAAGGCCAGGCTGGACAGGGCTTTGAGCAGCCTGATCCATTGGAGATGTCCCTGCCCATTTCAGGGGTAGAACTGGATGGGCTTTGAGGCCCCTTCCAAGCCAAACCATTCTGCGATGCTACGATCACCCAGTCCCACCGGCCACCGCGAGCAGGAGCACCTCCCAAAGCCCCAACTAGCCCGACTCTCTCAGAGCCCTTATCGAACCGCTCCCCCCGCCCCAGCAGCCCCCGCGCCGCCCCCCGCTCCCGTGGCGCCGCTGCCGGCCCCTCCCGCCGCCCTCGCGCGCCTTAAAGCGCCCGCCGGCTCTGTTCCGCGTGGGCCCTACGCCGCGCGCCGCCCTCGTCTCGCCGCTCTTGCGCTTCCCTTCGTTGCCCTTTTAAGAGTTACCGTGGCGACGGGTGCGGGTGAGAGCGAGGCGCATTGACGTCACGGCGGGTGCTGATTGGCCGCGCCGCTCGGTTTCCGCTCGGAGCTGCCGCTGCTGTCGCTGAGGCCGCCCCGGGACGGGCGGAGAGGGCCCGGCGGAGCCGCTCGCGCCAGGTGAGCGGGGTAGGGGGCTCTGTGGGGTGGAGGGTGGGGGCCCGGGGCCGGCAGCGACCGGGCCTGCGGCGGGTTTGCTCGCCCCCGCTTCCTCTCCCGGCCCCAGACCCGGGGGAGCCTCGGGGCCGCCACCCCCCCGGCCCCCATCATACCACGGTTCGAGTTGGAAGGGGCCTCGAAGCCCGACCAGTCCCAACCCCTTCTGCTGTGGGAAGGGGCCTTAAGGCCCGTTCGGTTCCACGCCCCATCCCACCCCCTCTCCGGCCACGGGCAGGGACACCTCTCGCTGGGTCATGGTGCTCAGAGCCCCGTCCGACCTGGCGATCATAGAATCACAGAGTGTTCTGGGTTGAAAGGGACCTTAAAGCCCATCCAGGTCCACCTTCGGCGTTATCTAAAGCCGTGGCTGCCCCATCCCTGGAGAGGTTCGAGGCCTTTGGGCAACCATGGTTGGACTCGATGATCCGATGGGTCTCTTCCAACCTGGTTGTTCTATGAACCTGATCCAGTGAGAGATGCCCCTGGGGAGTTGGAATTAAATAATCTTTAAGGCTCTTTCCAACTCAAACCATTCTGTGTTATTATGATCATCAGGTTGGATGGTGCTTTGGGCACCTTGATGCAGTGAGAGGTGTCTCTCTGCCCATGGTAGAGATGTTGGGGTGGGATGGGCTTTGAGATCCCCTTCAACCCATCCCATTCTTTGGTTTTGTGATCATAGAATCACCAGGTTGGAAAAGACCCACTGGATCATCGAGTTCAACCATTCCCATCAAACACTAAACCACATCCCTCAGCGCCTCGTCCACCCGTCCCTTAAATCATTGTGATCATCGACTCCAACTGTGATTGGCCACTGTTAAACCATAGGGATTTAAATTGGTAGC
>JAUMJK010002780.1:0-12353 GCA_033558105.1 Coccyzus lansbergi
GGTTGGAGGGTGGTAAGAGGTGGTTATGGGGCAGTGGGAGGGGGTTATGGGGCACTGGGAGGTGGTTATGGGTCACTGGGAGGTGGCTGTGGGTCACTGGGAGGGGGTTGTGGGGAGATGTGGGGCAGGAGGACCCACAGCAGCAACGGGGGGGGGGGGGAGCCCCCTGTCCCCCCTTCCTGCCCCACAAGTGCCCCCGATGCCCCCTAAGTGCCCCTTGAGTCAATCCCTGTTCCCCCTCCTGCCCCCCAAGTACCCCCCGAGTGCCCCCAGAGCCGCCCCCCAAGTACCTTGGGAGTGAGGGTCGGTGCTCTGCATGATCTTGGTGAACTCCTCGTCCATTCTCTCCACCAGCGTCAGGATGCAGCCCCGAACCCGGTACGGCTGTGGGGCAGCCCCACACATCGGCCCCCGCCCCATAGATCCAGCCCCAGCCCCATAGATCCAGCCCCAGCCCCATAGATCCCTTCCCAGCCCCACAGATCCCATCAGCTCCAGCTCCAGCAGCTCCTATTGGGGCAGCGGGAGGTGGTTGCTGCCCCATAGATCCCTCCCTCTGCCCCACAGATCCCTCCCTCTGCCCCACAGATCCATCCTTAGCCCCATAGGTAAGTCCTCTGCCCCATAAGGGCTTCCCCTGCCCCATAACCAACTCCCCCCGCCCCCTAAGTGCCCCCCCCCCCCCCCCCAGCCCCACCTGGTCGGGGTTGGAGAGGTTCTCGGACTCCTCGGCGATGTTCTCGCCCACGAAGATCTCAGGGTGAGCGAAGAGCAGGTCGAGCAGCTCCTCGATGCAGCCCAAACAGCGAAGCCACAGCTCGGGCTGCAGAGGACCCACAGATTGACCCACGGAGACCCACACAGACCCATAGAGACCCATAGAGAGCAATGGGACCCATAGAAACCAATGGGACCCAATGGAGACCAATGGGACCCAATGGAAACCAATGGGACCCAATGGGACCCAATAGAAGCCAATGGGACCCAATAGAAGCCAATGGGACCCAATAGTAGCCAATGGGACACAATAGGAGCCAATGGGACCTAATGGAAACCAATGGGGCCCAATAGGAGCCAATGGGACCCAATAGGAGCCAATGGGACCCAATGGAAACCAATGGGACCCATAGAGACCAATGGAAACCAATGGGACCCAATGGGACCCAATAGGAACCAATGGGACCCAATAGAAGCCAATGGGACTCAACAGGAGCCAATGGGACCCAATAGGAGCCAATGGGACCCAATAGGAGCCAATGGGACCCAATGGAGACCAATGGGACCCAATAGGAGCCAATGGGACCCATATAGACCAATGGGACCCAATGGAAACCAATGGGACCCAATAGAAGCCAATGGGACCCAATAGAAGCCAATGGGACCCAATAGGAGCCAATGGGACCCAATAGGAGCCAATGGGACCCAATGGGAGCCAATGGGAGCCAATGGGACCCAATGGGAGCCAATGGGACCCAATAGGAGCCAATGGGACCCAATAGGAGCCAATGGGACCCAATAGAAGCCAATGGGACACAATAGTAGCCAATGGGACACAATAGGAGCCAATGGGGCCCAATGGAAACCAATGGGACCCAATAGAAGCCAATGGGACCCAATGGAAACCAATGGGACCCAAGAGAAGCCAATGGGACCCAATAGGAGCCAATGGGACCCAACAGAAGCCAATGGGACCCAACAGAAGCCAATGGGACCCAACAGAAGCCAATGGGACCCAATGGGAGCCAATGGGACCCAATAGAAGCCAATGGGGCCCAATGGAAACCAATGGGACCCAATGGAAGCCAATGGGACCCAATGGAAGCCAATGGGACCCAATGGAAGCCAATGGGACCCAATGGGAGCCAATGGGACCCAATGGGAGCCAATGGGGCCCAATAGAGAGCCCAGAGGGAGCCCATAGGGATCCCATAGAGTCCATAGAGACCCAATAGGGACCCATAGAGACCCCACAGAGACCTCATAGGGACCCATAGAGTCCATAGAGACTCACAGAGACCTCATAGAGACCCCACAGAGACCAATAGGGACTCCACAGAGCCCCATAAAGCTCCCATAGAGAGACCCCCTAGCGCCACCTAGAGGCCACAGAGAGACACACAGAAACCCCATAGAGATCCCAGAGAGACTCATAGAGACTCACAGAGACCCCATAGAGACCCCACAGGGACCCATAGAGAGCCCAAGAGAGACCCCATAGAGACCCCATAGGGACCCCATAGGGACCCCATAGGGACCCCACAGAGAGCCATAGGGCCTCATAGGGACTCATAAGGACATAGAAAGACTCATAGAGAGACTCACAGACGACCCAATAGAAACCAATGGGACCCACAGAGAGACCCATAGAGAGGCCCCAATAGAGACCCCAATAGAGACCCCAATAGAGAGAGACCACAGAGAACCCAGAGAGACCCCACAGAGACCATAGAGACTCCATAGAGACCCCATAGGGACCCATAGAGAGCCCATAGCAACCCACAGAGATCAACAGAGCCCCATAGAGCCCAAAGGAGACGCATAAAGAACAATAGAGACTCTATAGAAACACATAGAGACCCAAAGAGATCCCATAGAGACCTCACAGAGACCCATAGAGACCCCATAAGGACCCCCAGAGACCCATAGAGACCCCATAGAGACCCAACAGAGATTCACAGAGACCCCATAGAGGCTCCATAGAGATCAATAGAGCCCATAGAGACCCCACAGGGACCCATAGAGGCCACATAGAGACCCCATAGGGATCAACAGAGACCCATAGAGACTCATAGAGACCCCATAGAGACCCTACAGAGACCCAGAGAGACCCCATAGGGACCACATAGAGAGCCCATAAACACCCATAGAGAGCCCATAGACACACATAGAGACCCCATAGACACACATAGAGACCCCATAGACACACATAGAGACCCCACAGCGCCCCCTAGAGGCCACATAGAGACCCATAGAGACCCACACAGACCCCATAGAGACCCATAGAGACCCTACAGAGCCCCATAGAGACCTCACAGACACCCATAGAGACCCCATAGAGCCCCACACAGACCCCATAGAGACCCATAGAGATCCCACAGAGCCCCAGAGAGCCCATAGAGACCCCATAGACACACACAGAGACCCCATAGAGCCCCAGAGAGCCCATAGAGACCCCATAGAGACCCCACAGAGACCCCACAGAGACCCCACAGCGCCCCCTAGAGGCCACATAGAGACCCAGAGAGATCAATAGAGACCTCATAGAGACTCCATAGAGACCCTATAGAGCCCAATAGGGACCTCATAGACACCCATAGAGACCCCATAGAGACCCATAGAGACCCCATAGAGCCCCACAGAGACCCACAGAGACCCCATAGAGACCCCACAGAGCCCCCAGAGAGGCGCTGACCTTCATGCAGGCAGCCAGGTTGGGGCTGGAGTCGTAGAGGGAGGCGACGATGTTGAACTTGATCTTGAGCTCCAGGGGGACCCCCAGGCCCTGCTCCTGCACCACCCCCACCAGCAGCTGCAGCAGCTCCACCTGCCCGGCCCTGGGGGGGGGGGGGGGGGCACAGACCCACGGCCGCTAGGGGGCAGCCCCACAGAGAGCCCCCCGGGCCCACAGAGACACCCCCGGCCCCATAGATGCAGCCCCAGCCCCATAGATGGCAGCAGCTCCAGCTCCAGCAGCTCCTATTGGGGCAGCGGGAGGTGGTTGCTGCCCCATAGATCCCTCCCTCTGCCCCACAGATTCACCCTCTGCCCCACAGATTCACCCTCTGCCCCACAGATCCACCCTCAGACCCATAGAGAAGTCCTCTGACCCATAGAGACACCCCCAGCCCCATAGATTCATCTCCAGCCCCATAGATCTCATCAGCTCCAGCTCCAGCAGCTCCTATTGGGGCAGCAGGAAGTGGTTGCTGCCCCATAGATCCTGCTCTCTGCCCCATAGATCCATCCTCAGCCCCATAGATCCATCCTCTGACCCACAGATCCATCCTCTGACCCATAGAGACACCCCCAGCCCCATAGATTCGTCCCCAGCCCCATAGATGGCAGCAGCTCCAGCTCTAGCAGCTCCTATTGGGGCAGCGGGAGGTGGTTGCTGCCCCATAAATCCCTCCCTCTGCCCCATAGACCCCTCCCTCTGCCCCATAGATCCATCCTCTGACCCACAGAGACACCTCCAGCCCCACAGAGTCAACCCCAGGCCCATAGATCCCTCCCCAGCCCCATAGATGGGCAGCAGCTCCAGCTCCAGCAGCTCAGGAGGTGGTTGCTGCCCCATAGATCCCTCTCTCTGCCCCACAGAGACACCTCCAGCCCCATAGATCCCGCTCTCTGCCCCATAGATCCATCCTCAGCCCCATAAATCCATCCTCTGACCCACAGAGACACCTCCAGCCCCATAGATTCGTCCCCAGCCCCATAGATCCCTCCCCAGCCCCATAGACGGCATCAGCTCCAGCTCCAGCAGCTCCTATTGGGGCATCGGGAGGTGGTTGCTGCCCCATAGATCCCTCCCTCTGCCCCATAGCTCCCTCCCTCTGCCCCACAGATCCCTCCCCAGCCCCCCAGGTCCTGCCCCACATACCGGTCGGTTCCCTTCTTGCCTCTGGCCTGAAGGATCTCGTTGAGCTTCTTGACGACCACAGTGGGAGTGATCTCGGTGCCTTTGGCGAACATCTTGGGCTTCTCCTGCCCCAGACATCGAGGGGGAGATGTGGGGCTGCCCCACAGAAGACCCACCGGCTTCCCCTGCCCCATAACTACAGCCTCTGCCCCACAAGTAGCTTCTAGGTCCATAGCTCGAGGTCTCAAGGAGCATCAAGGGCTCCTCCTGCCCCATAAGTGAGCTCAGAGTCTGCCCCATGAGTACATCCTCTGCCCCATAGCTGAGCCCCAGCCCCACAAGTGACCCCCCAGCCCCACTCCCTGCCCCATAACTACAGCCTCTGCCCCACAAGTGAGCTCAGAGCCTGCCCCATAAGCAGCTTCAGGCCTCATTCCCTGCCCCATAACCACATCCTCTGCCCCATAACTGAGCCACAGCCCCACAACTGACCCCCCAGCCTCACCCCCAGCCCCATAACTAGACCCTCTGCCCCATAACTGAGCTCAGAGCCTGCCCCATAAGCAGCTTCAGGCCTCACCTCCTGCCCCATAACCACACCCTCTGCCCCATAACTGAGCCCCAGCCCCACAACTGACCCCCCAGCCTGACCCCCAGCCCCATAACTACATCCTCTGCCCCACAACTAGGACCCTCTGCCCCATAACTGAGCTCAGCTCCTGCCCCATAAGCACCTTCAGGCCTCACCTCCTGCCCCATAACTACACCCTCTGCCCCATAACTGAGCCCCAGCCCCACAACTCACCCCCAAGACTCACTCTCTGCCCCATAACCACCTCTCCTGCCCCATAAGCAGCTTCAGGCCTCACTCCCTGCCCCATAACTATATCCTGTGCCCCACAACTGAGCCCAAGCCCCGCTCCCAGCCCCATAACCACCTCTCCTGCCCCATAACCAGCTTCTGGCCTCACTCTCTGCCCCATAACTACACCCTCTGCCCCATAACTGACTCCCAGCCCCACAACTGACCCCCAAGACTCACTCCCAGCCCCATAACTAGACCCTCTGCCCCATAACTGAGCTCAGCTCCTGCCCCATAAGCAGCTTCAGGCCTCACCTCCTGCCCCATAACCACACCCTCTGCCCCATAACTGAGCCCCAGCCCCACAAGTGACCCCCCGGCCCCACTCCCAGCCCCATAACTACATCCTCTGCCCCATAACTAGACCCTCTGCCCCATAACTGAGCTCAGAGCCTGCCCCATAAGCAGCTTCAGGCCTCACCTCCTGCCCCATAACTACACCCTCTGCCCCATAACTGAGCCCCAGACCCACTCCCAGCCCCATAACCACCTCTCCTGCCCCATAAGCAGCTTCAGGTCTTACTCTCTGCCCCATAACCACACCCTCTGCCCCATAACTGAGCCCCAGCCCCACAAGTGACCCCCAAGACTCACTCTCTGCCCCATAACTACACCCTCTGCCCCACAAGTGAGCTCAGCTCCTGCCCCATAAGCAGCTTCAGGCCTCACCTCCTGCCCCATAACTACACCCTCTGCCCCATAACCGACCCCAAAACCCCACTCCCAGCCCCATAACCAGCTTCTGGCCTCACTCCCTGCCCCATAACTACATCCTCTGCCCCATAACTGACCTCCAGCCTCACTCCCAGCCCCATAAGTACAGCCTCTGCCCCATAACTGAGCTCAGCTCCTGCCCCATAAGCAGCTTCAGGCCTCACCTCCTGCCCCATAACCACACCCTCTGCCCCATAACTGAGCCCCAGCCCCACAACTGACCCCCTAGCTTCACTCCCAGCCCCATAACTGACCCCCCAGCCCCACTCCCTGCCCCATAAGTACAGCCTCTGCCCCACAAGTGAGCTCAGAGCCTGCCCCATAAGCAGCTTCAGGCCTCACCTCCTGCCCCATAACTACATCCTCTGCCCCATAACTGAGCCCCAGACCCACAACTCACCCCCAAGACTCACTCTCTGCCCCATAACCACACCCTCTGCCCCATAACTGAGCCCCAGCCCCACAACTCACCCCCAAGACTCACTCTCTGCCCCATAACCACCTCTCCTGCCCCATAAGCAGCTTCAGGCCTCACTCCCTGCCCCATAACTATATCCTGTGCCCCACAACTGAGCCCAAGCCCCACTCCCAGCCCCATAACCACCTCTCCTGCCCCATAAGCAGCTTCAGGCCTCACTCTCTGCCCCATAACTACATCCTCTGCCCCATAACTGAGCCCCAGCCCCACAACTGACCCCCAAGACTCACTCTCTCTGCCCCATAACTACACCCTCTGCCCCATAACTGAGCCCCAGCCCCACAAATGACCCCCCAGCCTTACTCCCAGCCCCATAACTACATCCTCTGCCCCATAAGCAACTTCAGGCTTCACTCCCTGCCCCATAACTACACCCTCTGCCCCATAACCCACCCCTAGCCCCACTCCCAGCCCCATAACCGACCCCAAACTCCCTCCCAGCCCCATAACCGCCCCCAAACCCCACTCCCAGCCCCATAACCGCCCCCCAGCCCCCCAACTGACCTTGAGGAGGGGCACCCCCCCCCGGACTCTCTCCCATTCTCCGTCTCCCTCCTCGTCCTCCTCCTCGAAGCGGCGGCTCCTCCTGTCCAGCTTCTTCTTGGCCTTCTCCTCCCTCTTCCTCTCCCCCCCTCGCTTGTCGTCGTCCCTGGGGGAAGGGGGGGGGCCCGACCCACACTTAGGGGGCGGCTCTGACCCATAGAAACTTCCTCAGACCCATAGAAGCTTCTCCAGACCCATAGGAGTTTCTCCAGACCCATAGAGGCCTCTTTGGAGCCACCGAAATGCCTTTAGGTCTCGGTTCTATGGGGCAGCCCCACACTTAGGGGTCGGCTCTGACCCATAGAAACCGCCTCAGACCCATAGGAACCACCTCAGACCCATAGAAGCTTCTCCAGACCCATAGGAGCTTCTCCAGACCCATAGAGGCCTCTTTGGAGCCACTGAAATGCCTTTAGGTGTCGATTCTATGGGGCTGCCCCACACTTAGGGGGCGGCTCAGACCCATAGAAACCTCCTCCAGACCCATAAGAGCCTCTTCAGACCCATAGGAGCCTCTTCAGACCCATAGAGGCCTCTTTGGAGCCACCGAAATGCCTTTAGGTCTCGGTTCTATGGGGCAGCCCCACACTTAGGGGGCGGCTCTGACCCATAGATACCTCCTCCAGACCCATAAGAGCCTCTTCAGACCCATAGGAGCTTCTCCAGACCCATAAGAGCTTCTCCAGACCCATAGAGGCCTCTTTGGAGCCATTGAAATGCCTTTAGGTCTCGGTTCTATGGGGCAGCCCCACACTTAGGGGGCAGCTCTGACCCATAGAAACCACCTCAGACCCATAGGAGCTTCTCCAGACCCACAGAGGCCTCTTTGGAGCCATTGAAATGCCTTTAGGTCTCGGTTCTATGGGGCAGCCCCACACTTAGGGGGCGGCTCTGACCCATAGATACCTCCTCCAGACCCATAAGAGCCTCTTCAGACCCATAGGAGCTTCTCCAGACCCATAGAGGCCTCTTTGGAGCCACCGAAATGCCTTTAGGTCTCGGTTCTATGGGGCAGCCCAACACTTAGGGGGCAGCCCCCCCTCCCCCTCCCCCTCAAGACTCACTTCTTGAGGAACTTGGAGGCCAAGGAGGTGAATTTGCCGTCGTCCTCGTCCGATTCGGAGTCGGAGTCGGAGTCGTCCGACCCCCAATCCTCGTCCGACGACTCCTCCTCGTCCTCCTCCTCCTCCTGGGGGTCACAGAGACTTGGGGGGCAGCCCCACGGAGCCGCCCAGGCCCACAGAGACACCCCCAGCCCCACAGAGTCAACCCCAGCCCCATAGATCCCTCCCCAGCCCCATAGATCTCATCAGCTCCAGCTCCAGCAGCTCCTATTGGGGCAGCGGGAGGTGGTTGCTGCCCCATAGATCCCTCCCTCTGCCCCACAGATCCCTCTCCAGCCCCACAGAGAAGTCCCCTGACCCACACATCCCTCCCCAGCCCCACAGCTCCTGCCCCACAGGTCCCACCTCCAGTTTCTTGAGGAACCTCCCTCGAGCTTCTCCTCCTCCTCCTCCTCCTCCTCCTCCTCCTCCTTCTTTCTTCTTGAGGAAGGAGGAGACGTCGGCCTCTTCGTCCGAGTCCGAGGAGCTGGAGCCTGCGACCCACAGCGGCCTCACCCACGCGTCCCTGCCCCACGGAGCCCTGCCCCACACATCCCTGCCCCACACATCCCTGCCCCACAGAGCCCGTCTCAGCCAGATGGACACACAGGGATTCCTGCCCCATAGAGCCTTCCCGGACGGCTTCTGCCCCATAGATCCTGCCCCATAGAAGCCTGACCCACAGATTCTGGTCCCCAGGGCCCTGCCCCATAGATTCTGATTCCTAGAGCCCTGCCCCATAGATCCTGCCCCACAGATTCTGATTCCTAGAGCCCTGCCCCATAGATCCTACCCCATAGATTCTGATTCCTAGAGCCCTGCCCCATAGATTCTGCCCCATAGAGGCCTGACCCACAGATTCTGGTCCCCAGGGCCTGCCCCATAGATTCTGCCCCACAGATTCTGATTCCTAGATCCTGCCCCATAGATCCTGATTCCTAGAGCCCTACCCCATAGATCCTGCCCCATAGATTCTGCCCCAGTGATTGATTTCTAGAGCCTTGCCCCATAGATTCTGCCCCATAGAGGCCTGACCCACAGATTCTGGTCCCCAGGGCCCTGACCCATAGATCCTGCCCCATAGATTCTGCCCCATAGAGCCCTGCCCCACAGCTCCCTCGACCCACAGGTTCTGGAGCTCAGGGACAGGGATGCTGCCCCATAGATTCCTGCCCCATAGAACTCTGCCCCACAGATTCGGATTCCTAGAGCCCTGCCCCATGGATTCTGCCCCACAGATTCTGGTCCCCAGGGCCCTGCCCCATAGATTCTGCCTCACAGAGCCCTGCCCCACAGATCCTGACCCACAGGTTCTGATTCCTAGAGCTCTGCCCCATAGATTCTGCCCCATAGGTCCCTGCCCCATGGATTCTGGTCCCCAGGGCCCTGCCCCATAGATCCTGCCCCAGAGAGGCCTGACCCACAGATTCTGGTCCCCAGGGCCCTGCCCCATAGATCCTGCCCCACAGATTCTGCCCCAGAGAGGCCTGACCCACAGCTTCTGGTTCCCAGGGCCCTGCCCCATAGATCCTGATTCCTAGAGCCCTGCCCCATAGATCCTGCCCCACAGGTCCCTGCCCCATGGATTCTGCTCCGCAGAGCCCTGCCCCATAGATCGTGCCCCATAGATCCCACCTCCGGAGTCTCCGCTCTTCTTCTCTTCGTCCTCGTCCGACTGCTCCGGGTTCTGTGGGGCAGCAGCTTAGGGGGCTGCCCCATAACCCACCCCCAGCCCCATAACCCACCCCTAATCTCACTCCCAGCCCCATAACCGACCCCCAGTCCCAGTCCCAGCCCCATAACCAATTCCCAACCTCCCTCCCAGCCCCATAACCAACTCCCAACCCCATAACCCACCCCTAATCTCACTCCCAGCCCCATAACCGACCCCCAGCCCCATAACCAACCCCCAGCCCCTCCCAGCCCCATAACCCACCCCAACCTCCCTCCCAGCCCCATAACTGACTCCCAGCCCCATAACCAACCCCAGTCCCAGTCCCAGCCCCATAACCGACCCCCAAGCTCACTCCCAGCCCCATAACCCACTCCCAGCCCCATAACCCACCCCCAAGCTCACTCCCAGCCCCATAACCAACCCCAAACCTCACTCCCAGCCCCATAACCCACCCCCAGCCCCACTCCGAGCCCCATAACCCACTCCCAGCCCCATAACCGACCCCCAGCCCCACTCCCAGCCCCATAACCCACCTCCAGCCCCACTCCGAGCCCCATAACCGACCCCCAGCCCCATAACCAACCCCCAGTCCCAGTCCCAGCCCCATAACCCACCCCCAAGCTCACTCCCAGCCCCATAACCAACCCTCAAGTTCACTCTCAGCCCCATAACCCACCTCCAGCCTCACTCCCAGCCCCATAACCCACCCCCAGCCCCATAACCCACCCCCAAGCTCACTCCCAGCCCCATAACCAACCCTCAAGTTCACTCTCAGCCCCATAACCCACTCCCAGCCCCATAACCAACCCCCAAGCTCACTCCCAGCCCCATAACCGACCCCCAAGCTCACTCCCAGCCCCATAACCCACCCCAAGCTCACTCCCAGCCCCATAACCCACCCCCAGCCCCACTCCCAGCCCCATAACCCACTCCCAGCCCCATAACCCACCCCCAGCCCCACTCCCAGCCCCACAACCCACCCCCAGCCCCACTCCCAGCCCCACAGCCGCCCCCCGGGACCTGTCGGTAGGCGGTGATCTGGGCCTCGAAGTCGCGGTTGTGCTTGCGCAGCTTCTGCCGCAGGGTCCCCAGGGCCCGAGCGCTCGGCTTCGACATCCGACGCTTCCCCTCCTTGTCCTCCCACAGCTGAGGGGGGGGGGGGGGCAGCCCCACACAGTGACCCACAGCGGGACCCATAGGGACCCATAGAAACCCATAGAGATGCATAGAAACCCATAGAGACCCATAGAGATGCATAGAAACCCATAGAGACCCCATAGAGACACAAAGAGATCCACAGAAACCCATAGAGACCATAGAGACCCATAGAGAGACCATAGAGAGACCATAGAGAGACCATAGAGAGACCATAGAGACCCAATAGGGACTCATGGAGAGACCATAGAGACTCATAGAGATCATAGAGAAACCAGAGAGAGACCCAATGTGGACACATGGAAGCTCCATAGAGGCCCCATAGGAACTTATACAGACCCATAGAAACCCATAGAGACCCACAGAGGCCCCAGAGAGACCCCATATGGACTCACAGAGACCCAATAGAGACTCATATAGGAACTCATAGAGACCCCATAGAGAGACCCCCATAGGGACCCATAGAGAGACCATAGAGACCCAATAGGGACACATGGAGGCTCCATAGAGACATATAGAGAGCCCATAGGGACTCATAGAAACCCATAGGGACCCATAGAGACTCAGAGAAACCCAATAGGGACACATGGAGGCTCCATAGAGACATATAGAGAGCCCATAGCGCCACCTAGAGGCCACATGGAGACACCCAATAGGGACACATAGAGGCTCCATAGAAACATATAGAGACCCATAGAGGCTCATGGAGACCCCATAGAGACCCAATAGAGACACATACAGAGACCATAAGGAGACCCAATAGGGACACATAGAGACCCATAGAGACCCCATAGAGGCTCCATAGAGACCCACAGAGCTCCCTTAGAGACCCATAAGGAGGCCATAGAGACCAATAGAGACTCATAGAGACTCATAGACACCCCATAGGGACACATAGAGGCTCCATAGAGACTCATGGAGACCCCATAGAGACCCCATAGAGACCCCATAGCGCCACCTAGAGGCCACAGAGAGACACATAGAGAGACCATAGAGAGACCCAATAGCGACACATAGAGACCCATAGAGGCTCCATAGAGACATATAGAGACTCCATAGAGACCCACAGAGCTCCCTTAGGGACCCATAGGGAGGCCACAGAGACCCCATAGGGACCCATAGAGACCCCATAGGGACCCCATAGGGATACATAGAGGCTCCATAGAGACATATAGAGACCCATAGAGACTCATGGAGACCCCATAGAGAGACCCAATAGAGAGACCCCATAGAGAGACCCCATA
>JAUMJK010002782.1:0-10538 GCA_033558105.1 Coccyzus lansbergi
CCCCTATCTGCCCCATCTCCCCCCATCTGCCCCATCTCTCCCTACCCCCATCTGCCCCCTTTTCCCTCCTACCCCCATCTCTCCCTACCCCCTATCTGCCCCCATCTCCCCCCTACCCCCATCTCTCCCTACCCCCTATCTGCCCCCATCTCCCCCCATCTGCCCCATCTCTCCCTACCCCCATCTGCCCCCTTCTCCCCCCCACCCCCATCTCTCCCTACCCCCTATCTGCCCCCATCTTCCCCCACCCCCATCTCTCCCTACCCCCTATCTGCCCCCATCTCCCCCCCTACCCCATCTCTCCCTACCCCCTATCTGCCCCATCTTCCCCTCCTACCCCCATCTCTCCCTACCCCCTATCTGCCCCCATCTCCCCCCCTACCCCCATCTCTCCCTACCCCCTATCTGCCCCCATCTCCCCCCATCTGCCCCATCTCTCCCTACCCCCATCTGCCCCCATCTTCCCCCTACCCCCATCTCTCCCTACACCCTATCTGCCCCATCTCCCCCCTACCCCCCATCTCTCCCTACCCCCTATCTGCCCCATCTCCCCCCTACCCCCATCTCTCCCTACCCCCTATCTGCCCCATCTCCCCCCTACCCCCATCTCTCCCTACCCCCTATCTGCTCCCATCTCCCCCCTACCCCCATCTCTCCCTACCCCCTATCTGCCCCCATCTCTCCCCTACCCCCATCTCTCCCTACCCCCTATCTGCCCCCATCTCCCCCCTACCCCCATCTCTCCCTACCCCCTATCTGCCCCATCTCCCCCCTACCCCCATCTCTCCCTACCCCCTATCTGCCCCATCTCTCCCTACCCCCTATCTGCCCCATCTCCCCCTACCCCCATCTCTCCCTACCCCCTATCTGCCCCCATCTCCCCCCTACCCCCATCTCTCCCCTACCCCCTATCTGCCCCATCTCTCCCTACCCCCTATCTGCCCCCATCTCCCCCCTACCCCCATCTCTCCCTACCCCCTATCTGCTCCCATCTCCCCCCTACCCCCATCTCTCCCTACCCCCTATCTGCCCCATCTCCCCCCTACCCCCATCTCTCCCTACCCCCTATCTGCTCCCATCTCCCCCCTACCCCCATCTCTCCCTACCCCCTATCTGCCCCCATCTCTCCCCTACCCCCATCTCTCCCTACCCCCTATCTGCCCCCATCTCCCCCCCTACCCCCATCTCTCCCTACCCCCTATCTGCCCCCATCTCCCCCCTACCCCCATCTCTCCCTACCCCCTATCTGCCCCCATCTCCCCCCTACCCCCATCTCTCCCTACCCCCTATCTGCCCCATCTCCCCCCTACCCCCATCTCTCCCCTACCCCCTATCTGCCCCATCTCTCCCTACCCCCTATCTGCCCCCATCTCCCCCCTACCCCCATCTCTCCCTACCCCCTATCTGCCCCCATCTCCCCCCTACCCCCATCTCCCCCTACCCACATCTGTCCCCAATCTGCCCCACATCTCCCCTCCTGCTCCCTCAAGGCTCCCCTCAGGCCACGCCCCTCGCCACGCCCCCCACTTCCGCCCCATCTCCTCTCAGGCCCCGCCCCTAGCTCCGCCCCCGCTCTCGCCCCGCCCCCTGCTCTCGCGAGACCGGCCCCGCCCGGAGCTTCCCGGATTTGCACTGACTCCCCCCAACCCAGTGAGTGCGATCCCCCCACTAATTGCAGCCCCCCCTCCCCCTTCCCCAATTGCAGCCCTATTCCCCCCCCCCTTAACGACCCCCCAATCCCCCTCTAACCCCTCCCCTCCCCATCACCGCCACCTTCCCCCCCCCCCCAAAGCCATGGCGGACCCCAAATACGCTGACCTGCCTGGCATAGTGAGTGATGGGGGGCGAGAGGGTGGGGGTGGGGGGTGGGAGGCTGAGGGATTGGGAGGGATGGGGGTTTGGGGGGGGCTGAGGGGATGGGGGGCTCTGAGGGGATGGGGGGTCTGAGGGGATGGGGGGAAAAGGGGGTCTGAGGGGATGGAGGGTCAGAGGGGATGGGGCAAAAGGGGGGATGGTGGGATGGGGGGTCAGAGGGGATGGGGGGGAAAAGGGGGTCTGAGGGGATGGCGGGTCAGAGGGGATGGAGGGAAAAGGGGGCATGTTCGGATGGGGGGGTCAGAAGGGATGGGGGGAAAAGGGGGGCTGAGGGGATGGGCGGAAAAGGGGGGATGGGGAAAAAGGGGGAATGGTGGGATTGGGGGGTTAGAGGGGATTGGGGGGTCAGAGGGGATGGGGGAAAAAGGGGGGCTGAGGGGATGGGGGGGAAAGGGGGTATCAGAGGGGATGGGGGGATCAGAGGGGATGTGGGGGTCAGAGAGGATTGGGGGGTCAGAGGGGATGGGGGGAAAAGTGGGGCTGAGGGGATGGGGGGATCAGAGGGGATGGGGGTCTGGGGGGATGGGGGGAAAAGGGGGGATGGGGGGAAAAGGGGGGATGGTGGGATGGGGGTGGCAGAGGGGATGGGGGTGTCAGAGAGGATTGGGGGGTCAGAGGGGATGGGGGGGAAAAGTGGGGCTGAGGGGATGGGGGGATCAGAGGGGATGGGGGGGCTGAGGGGATGGGGGGAAAAGGGGGGCTGAGGGGATGGGGGGCGAAGGGAGTTTGCGGGTCTGAGGGGGATGAGGGGGTTCTGAAGGGCATGTGGGGTTCTGAAGGGCATAGGGGTGGTCAGAGGGGATGGGGGGGTCCAGAGTGGCCCTGAGGGGTCAAGGGTGGTTGTGAGGGGGTCCAGGGTGTCCTTGGGAGTGTCCGAGGTGTCAATGGGGGGGTCTAGGGTGGCCACGAGGGTGTCCAAGGTGGCCGTGGAGATGTCCAGGGTTGCCATGGGGGTGTCCAGGGTAGCCAGGGTGGGTGTCTAGGCTTTCGGGGGTGTCACGGGCCTGGTTGTTGCCCCCCAGGCCAGGAACGAACCCGACGTCTACGAGACCAGTGACCTCCCCGAGGACGACCAGGCCGAGTTCGAGGCGGTAAGGCCTCTGCCCCCCCCAACTCCGCACGCACCCCCCAGCGCTGCCTTCCCCTCCACGTGTGAACCCCCCAGATCTCTTGGGGGGCCACAAAGCCCTTCCCAGCATCACATCCTTCTGGGTGGTCCTGGGGGGGCTGCTTGGACCCCTCCTCATGCGCCATTTTGACATCTTGACTGGCTGGAGCTCCTGGTGGAGAAGCTGCTTCTCCTCAGAGTCGAGGGGGATGCAGGATCAGGCCCCCGGAGGCCAAAAGAGACATGAGGGGGTCCAGGGTGGCCGTGAGGGGTCCAGGGTGGCCATAAGGGGTCCCCCCAGGAGACCAAACCAGGTTCTGCTGGTGGCCCTGAAAGCCAAACCGTGTCCTGGGCTCCCCCCCGACCCTGTCCCCCCACCCAATCATGTCCCCAAGCTCTGGAGGCCTCAGCATAAGGAGATGGAGGCCACGGAGATGATCCGAGGGTTGGAGAACCTCCCGTAGGCGGAGAGGGTGGGAGAGGTGGGATGGAGGAGATCTCGGAGCATCTTCCAGCGCGGAAAGAAGCTCCAGGAAGGCTCTTGATGAGGAAGCGAAGGGATGGGATGAGAGGGAAGGGTTTTGAGTTGAAAGAAGGGAGATTGAGTTGAGATTTTGGGAAGAAACATCTCATGATGGAGACTTCGAGCTGCATCCCTGTAGGGGCTCAAGGCCCTGGATGGGCTTGGAGGTCCCATCCAACCTAAACCCTGGATCCTGTGCTTCTTCCCCACCCCCAAATTAACCCCTTTGACACTTCGTTGTGTTTGGCGGCTCTCACGTGCTCGACTGACCTCACTTTCCTCCCCCCCTCGCTTTCCCCCCCCGCCAAACTCCTTGCACCCCACTTTTACCTGGACACTAGTTTGCACAAGTAAGAGCCCGTTCGGTCGCAGCTTCTGGTCTTGCATGCTGGGAGGGGGACGATTTCTGCATGTGACGCATGTGCCCCCACCCGGGGGAACCCCCCGAGCCGCTGCCTGGGGGGGTGACTCCAATATTGGGGTGAAGGGGTGCGGCTAGGGGGGCCCTGGGGGAGATGCTGCTGCTGCCTCTCTGCTCTCCCTTCACCTGCATGAGTGTGTGTGCTGTGTTCTTGACCCCCTTCGTTCCAATCCCCCTCGCACCCCAATCCCCCTCGCACCCCAATCCCCCTCGCACCCCAATCCCCCTCGCACCCCAATCCCCCTCGCACCCCAATCCCCCTCGTCCCAATCCCCCTTCAGCCGCATCTCTGCTCCTGCTCTCTGCTCTCTTGCCTTGCCTGCCCCCCCAGCTCCGAGAGCCCCTGGCGGGGGGTCCCCCCCCACATCCCGCACGTCTCTGTGGGGCGCTCGCAACCCCCTCCCGGTGCGCGGGAGCCACCTTCTAACACGGCGTTTTTGTCTCTCTTCTTTTCCTCTCCCTCTCTCCTAACCTTGCTCTGATTTTCTCACCTCTGGGGAACGCAAGGAGCTGGTAAGAGCCCCGTCCCTCGGCCGCCGCTAACCCTGCGCTCTGGGCCCCCCAAAACGCTGCTCCTGCCGCTCCCTTCCTTCTTCCCACCTCTGCGGTGCATCAGGGCTCCCCAAAAAACAGCCTCTGGCTTTTGGGGAGGCAACAGGAGAGCCCAGATCCTGCCTTTGCTCACTCCGCTCTGGTCTTTGAAGGGTTGAATTTCCCCCTCACCCCCACCTCCTCCACCGCCAGGACTCCCCCTTTTAGGGTTTGAGATCCCCCCCTGGAACCCATCCAGGGGGGAAGCTCCACCCCCGCGTGTGGCTTGGTGGCCACAGCAGAACCCCCCGAGAGGAGGAACCCGAAGCCTCAGTGGCCACCAAACCTCCAGCCCCGTGTGTGGCTTGGTGGCTGCAGCAGAACACCCTGAGAGTAGTCGTGGGGCAAAAACCCGAAGCCTTGGTGGCCACCAAACCTCCAGCCCCTTGGAGAAGCTTTTCCTGCTCCGATGTCCGTGTCCTGGACAGCCCTTGACCAGCTTGTGCTGGTCCCTCACGGCTTGCATCCCTCTCCTCGAAGGACGCGGTGGCCTTCGTCCCCCTCGTTCCTGTCCCTCCTGCTCTCCCCAAGGTGGCAGCTCTTGCCAGTGAAGCCCCCCCAGATCCCTCAGCCCTGACGGGTGACACGTTGCGTGCAGGAGGAGCTCACCAGCACCAGCGTGGAGCACCTCATCATCAATCCCAACGCCGCCTTCGAGAAGTTCAAGGACAAGCGCTTGGGCACCGAGGGAGTGGGTGAGCCCGGGGGCTTCGGGGAACCTCGGAGAGAGAGGACACGGCTTGCGGGGGTGGTTTGAGGTGACAACTCGCTCTTCCTCTCTCCCAGATTTCTCCGACAGCATCAGCAAGACCAGGAGGACGGGTTACGAGTCTGGAGACTATGAAATCGTGAGTGTGGAGCACGTGGAAAGTCTCAGATCCCTTGTCCCCATGGTGACATCCCTGCCCATGGAATCACAGTAGGATGGAGCTTGAGAGGGATCTCCGGAGGTTGCCTGGTCCAACCCCCTGCCCAGAGCTGGTTGCTTGGAACCATGTCCAGATGCCTTCAGAATAGCTCCAAGGACAGAGCCTCCACCACCTCTCTGGGCAACCTGTGCCAGGGCTTGGTTGCCCTCATGGCTAACAAAGTGGTTCGTGATGTCGAAGGAACCTCCTGCTCTTCGGTTTGTGGCTTCTGGTCCTGGTCCTGTCACCCTCCCCTTGGGTGTTTTAGGACCTCCTTGAGTCTTCTCCACTCCCAGTCTTGCCTCATGGGAGTGATGTTCCACTCCATCATCGTCATCATCATTGGCTTTGGGTAGCTCAGCTTTGGCCACAGCTCTGCTCCGGAGAGGGGAAGGATCTCCTACCCCCAACCCCAACCCCTGCTGCTCCTCTGGGCTGGGAGAGATGAGGTGGAGAAGGCTCCAGGAGATCTTAGAGCAGCTTCCAGTGCTCAAAGAGGCTCCAGGAGAGCTGGGGAGGGACTCTGGATCAGGGAGAGGATGTGGAGGAAGGTTTTGAGCTGCAAGAGGAGATGGAGGTGAGACCTTAGGAAGAAACGTTTTCTCGTGAAGGTGAGGAGGCCTTGGAACAGGTTACCCAGAGCAGGGGTGGCTTCTCCATCCCTGGAGGAGTTCAAGGGCAGGTTGGATGGGGCTTTGAGGTCCTTCTCAACCCCTTCCGGGTTCCTGTGAGCTTTTCCAGCTCTCCTCGCTGACCCCGTCCCTCTCTCAGCAGCTCGGCGAGGGCCTGGGGGCCAAGGAGACGCCTCAGCAGCGCTACCAGCGCCTGCAGCACGAGCTTCAGGAGCTGCTGAAGGACGTGGAGCAGATCCAGGTGAGCATCCCCCCTTCCTCAGCAGCCGGTGGGGTCGTCTCTTCCCACCCTGATGTGACCTCTTTCCCCCTCGTCCCGAAGACCACGGTGAAGGACGCGGCAGCCGAGGAGGAGCTGACGCCCATGGCCTTGGCCAGGCAGGTGGAAGGGCTGAAGCAGCAGCTCCTCTCCAGCCACTTGGAGAAGCTGTTGGGTCCCAGCGCAGCCATCGACTTCTCCGACCCTGATGGAGCGTTGGCCAAGTGAGTGGGGACCCCAAAACCTTGGAGGGAGGGCAGGGGGCAGCGGATGGATCTTCCTGGACTTCAGTAGGCCTTTGAGACAGGTTCTTGCAGCATTTGGCTGTGGAAACTTGTCACCTCAAGGCTGGAGAGGAGAACGAGCTCCTGGGTGAAAACTGGTTGGCTGGAGGGCCCAGAGAGTGGTGGGAGATGGAGTGAACTCCCACTGGAGTGACAAGTGGTGTCCCCAGGGCTCAGTGCTGGGTCAGTGTCTTCATCAGTGACCTGGATGAAGGCATCGAGGGCTCCCTGAGCAAGTCTGGGGGTGACACTAAGCTGGGTGGATCTACTGGAGGGTTTTGAGGGTCTCCGAAGGGATCTGACCAGGCTGGATCCATGGGCTGAGACCAACGGGATGAGGTTCAACCAGGACCTTGGGGCACAAGAACCCTGAGCAGCTCCAGCCTAGGAGAAGTCTGGCTGGAAGGTGCCTGGAGGAGAAGGACCTGGGGGTAGTTGGTTGACTAGGAGCCAGCAGGTGGCCCAGGTGGCCAAGAAGGCCAAGGACTCGATGTTCTGATTCTCCAGCCTCCCCTCTCAGCTGTCCCCTCGCTGTCCCCCTCGCAGGCGGCTGCTGCAGCAGCTGGAGGTGGCCAAATGCAGCCAAGCGGCTCCTGGCGGGGGGTCCAAGCCCCCCGGCAAGCCCCCGGCACCTGGCGGAGACACTGTCACCTTTGAGCTGTACTGGAGGCCCGAGCAGGACCAGTTCACCCAGACGGCCAAGGTGGGTGCAGGACAGACACATGGACACGGGACCAGCTTGTCTTCATCAGTGACCTGGATGAGGGCATTGAGGGTACCCTTAGCAAGTTTGCAGATGACACTGAGCTGTGTGCAAGTGTGGATCTGCTGGAGGGTAGGGAGGCTCTGCAAAGGGACCTAAACAGGCTGGATCCATGGGCTGAGTCCAATGGGATGAGGTTTAACAAGGCCCAAAATGGCGGATCCTGCACTTGGGGCACAACAGCCCTGAGCAGAGCTCCAGACTGGGAGAAGCCTGGCTGGAAAACTGCCAGGAGGAGAGGGACCTGGGGGTGTTGGTCGACAGCGACTGACCATGAGCCAGCAGTGTGCCCAGGGGGCCAAGAAGGCCAATGGCATCCTGGCTTGTATCAGAAATGGTGTGACCAGCAGGGCCAGGGAGGTGATTCTCCCTCTGGACTCAGCACTGGTGAGGCTGCTCCTTGAATCCTGTGTCCAGTTGTGGGCCCCTCAGCACAAGAAGGATGTTGAGGCTCTGGAGCAAGTCCAGAGAAGAGCAACGAGGCTGGTGAAGGGGCTGGAGAACAGGCCCTGTGAGGAGCGGCTGAGAGAGCTGGGGGTGTTTATCCTGGAGAAGAGGAGGCTGAGAGGAGACCTCATTACTCTCTACAAGTACCTGAGCGGAGGTTGTGGAGAGGAGGGAGCTGGGCTCTTCTCCCAAGGGACAGGGGACAGGATGAAAGGGAATGGCCTCAAGCTCCACCAGGGGAGATTTAGGCTGGAGATCAGGAGGAAGTTTTTCCCACAGAGGGTCATTGGGCATTGGAATAGGCTGCCCAGGGAGGTGGTTGATTCCCCTTCCCTGGAGGTGTTTAAGGGACGGGTGGATGAGGTCCTGAGGGACTTGGTTTAGTGTTTGATAGGAATGATTGGACTAGAAGATCCGATGGGTCCCTTCCCACCTGGTTGTTCTGTGATTCTGTGATTCTGTGGGGGTGTTGTCTGGACCACCCTCCCAATGATGTTTTCCCCCCTCCCCAGATTGCAGAACTGGAGAAGCGACTGGCACAGCTGGAAGCCATGATGCGCTGCGAGCCCGATGGGCAGGTGAGGGGTCGGGGGCACCCCACAACCTGACCCCCCGACCTGGGAGGAGTTGGGGGTGCCCCACAACATGATGAGAAGCTGGGGGTCACCCCAGAGCCTGCCCCCAAACTGGTGAGCAGTTGGGGGCACCTCACAACCTGATGAGGAGTTGGGGGGCACCCCACAGCCTTCCCTCCAACCTAGTGAGGAGTGGGGGGCACCCCACAACCTGATGAGGAGTTGGGAACCCCCCCTTGACGCCCTTTCCCTCCCTCCAGAACCCGCTGCTGGTTGGGCTGAAGGGCAGCAGCCTCGTGGTGAGTGTCGGGGTTTTGGGGGGACCCCTAACCTCCTCCCCCAGAATTTGGGGGTCTTGGGGAGCTGCTTTTCACCCCCTCCTCATCCTTCCCCCCCCCATTTAACCCTTATCTTGACCCCCCTCCCCTACCTTGACCCCCTTCCCCACCTTGACCCCCTCCCCATCTTGACTCCCCACCTTGACCCCCCTCCCCACCTTTACCCCCCCTTTGTCCCCCACCCCAGGACACGGTCCAGATCCTCCAGGCCAAGGTGAACCTGCTGGATGTGACTGTGCTGGACCAGGTGGAAGCCAGGCTGCAGGTGAGGTGGGGGGTTGGAATTATGGGATGGATGGGAGGGGGTGTGGAATTGAGGGGGGGGATGTCTCATCTCTGTTCTCCCCACCCACCTTGCCAGAGTGTCCTGGGGAAGGTGAATGAGATCGCCAAGCACAAGGGAGCCGTGCAGGACGCCGACACCCAGAGCAAGGTGGGGGCACTGGGAGCAAACCAGGCAGGGGCATCGGGGAGGCTGGGGGGCACTGGGAGCACCTCAGGAAGGGACATGGGGGCATTAGGTGGCGCTGGGAGCACCCCAGGAACGAGCATGGTGGGGACGGGGTGGGGGGCACGGGGAGCACCCTAGGAAAGGGCATGGGAGCACCCCAGGAAGGGGCATGGAGGGCACTGGGAGGCACTGGGAGCACCCCAGGAAGGGGCATGGAGGGCACTGGGAGGCACTAGGAGCACCCCAGGAAGGAGCACTGGGGGGCACTGGGAGCACTCCAGGAAGGGGCATGGGGGAACTGGGAGCACCCCAGGAAGGGTCATGGAGGGCACTGGGAGCACCCCAGGAAGGGGCATGGAGGGCACTGGGAGGCACTGGGAGCACCCCAGGAAGGGGCACTAGGGGGCACTGGGAGCATCCCAGGAAGGTGCATGGGGGAACTGGGAGCACTGGGAGCACCCCAGGAAGGGGCATGGAGGGCACTGGGAGCACCCCAGGAAGGGGCATGGGGGAACTGGGAGCACTGGGAGCACATCAGGAAGGGGCATGGAGGGCACTGGGAGGCACTGGGAGCACCCCGGGAAGGGGCATGGGGGAACTGGGAGCACTGGGAGCACCCCAGGAAGGGGCATGGAGGGCACTGGGAGGCACTGGGAGCACCCCAGGAAGGAGCATGGAGGGCACTGGGAGGCACTGGGAGCACCCCGGGAAGGGGCACTGGGAGCACCCCAGGAAGGGGCATGGGGGAACTGGGAGCACATCAGGAAGGGGCATGGAGGGCACTGGGAGGCACTGGGAGCACCCCGGGAAGGGGCATGGGGGAACTGGGAGCACTGGGAGCACCCCAGGAAGGGGCATGGAGGGCACTGGGAGCACCCCAGGAAGGGGCATGGGGGAACTGGGAGCACTGGGAGCACATCAGGAAGGGGCATGGAGGGCAATGGGAGGCACTGAGAGCACCTCAGGAAAGGGCACTAGGGGGCGCTGGGAGCACCCCAGAAAGGGGCATGGGGAGTATTGGGGGGGCACTGGGAGGCACTGGGGGACATTGGAGTACCTGTCCCCCCCCAGATCCACCAGATCTTTGAGACCCTCCAGCGCTGGGATCCCGTGGCCTCTGCCGTCCCCGACCTCGTCCAGCGCCTGGTGACCTTGCGGGACCTCCATGAGCAGGGTGAGGGGTTTGGGGAGGCCCCCACCTGACCCCCCAGATTTGGGGTGGGGGTCCCCGAGACCCCAGGATTCACCTTTTTCCCCCCAACAGCCGCCCAGTTTGGGCAGGTACTGGTTCACCTGGACACAACGCAGCAGGAGATCGCGGGGGCCCTGAGGGACAATGGGGCACTGCTGGCCGAGGTGAACC